>KN492378.1:0-19069 GCA_000787155.1 Scartelaos histophorus
GTGCGTGCGTGTGTGTGTGTGTGTGAACTGTGCGTGAGTGAATATCATGTTTACTGATATTGCATCAGCGATAACCTTTGCAAACTCTTCCTGAGCCTATAAGACCGATTATCAAACTGAACTTTGAATTGTAAAATCCATTTCAGCTGTTCGGCTTTGATCCGGTGCCACGGTTGCCAATAAAAACATTGACAAACGATTGATTTCACATTCAGAGTTTTTACTTTTTCACTATTTACTTGACTCTCCACTAGCTTCATTTGGATATGAGGGTCATTTATGATAAAAAGAAACAAATGAGTGCCTTATTTAGCTAATGATCATTGCCCTGTGGAGGTCACTTTTACTGATCTGATATTCCATTGAGCCATCGTGAGAACAGAGCTGCACACTGGGAAAAGTGACAGTCTAACCGTCCATCTGCAGTGTCTAATCAACCGTCCACTGAGCGCATTTCTCTGACTATTATTGCCATTGCATGATACTGCACTTTTATCTGAAAAGTGTGAATTTGAAATAAAAATATTCAAGAATGTCAAAGTGCAGGAGGTTGAACAGATCTGCGCAATTCTCTGTATTCTAGTAAATGGACGCCTCACAAGAGAATCTCACAGGACCAGGACCTCCACACTGTCTGGGCATTAAAGACCGAGCCGGTGTCCCTTAGAGCCCAGTTATATCATAGATCAATGGGTCAATGACATGATGTGTGTCCAACCTCTGACCTCCATAGAACCAAATCATTTTATCACAAATCCTGAGTTATTCTGCATGTTTTTTGTCCTTCAAATGTTCATGTGGTGTGACCGTCCGACCTTAACTCAGGATTTTTCAACTTTTTTTTAAAAATAACATTTATTTTCTTTCTTTTTTGTCATATTTTCTGAAGTGTTTTTAGTCCCACATGAAATCTCATCTTTCTTGAATCGATATTTCCCCCATAATATTCAAACAAATATTGTCCGAGCGTGTCCATTTTTTCAAATCTCATGTTTTCATGTTTTCAGATCTCAATCTCATGTTCATATGCCTCACAACTTAGATGATCATCTCAACCATGTTTTAGAAAATTAAACTATTTTATGGTTATTCCCGGTCACACATGATATTTTTTAAGGTCGTAGCCAATTCATGTTCATAAAAAACACTAAAAATGCTTCATATAAATGTCAAACATAGATTTATGCACCTGATCTTGTAAATATTTGAAAAAGTTCAATAGAAACTACATTTTAACATTTGAAAATCCTTATACGTCACTGACCCAAATACAAAGAGAATACAGTCGCCATGTACTACTATACAGTACTCATATTATTATTAGGCCAAAAAAACAATCAATCTATCTCCAGGAGTACGATCCTGTCCAAGACTCCGCCCAGAAGCCTACGTCCCGTCACGAACCTACTACAGCTGTTTAGTGTCGCAATTTTGTATTTTTGGGAAAATTGGCGCGCTCCCTTAAGGATGTTTTCCTGCAAATGCACAAAATCATGACACAAAACAGTCATGCAGTAGTTTTATTGTAGACGGACTGAATCGCATAAAACTTTGTAATACGTTGTTTTGGAAGAATAGATTACTTTCAAAGCAGTGAAATAACAAAAATGGTCCTGTCTGGAGGCGTCTAGAGTTTTCAAAATGACAAAAAGTAACTAACGGTCTGAATATGTTACATTTTAGCAGTGAATACTCCCTCTTTAACTCTTATACTGCGAAGTGTCTGGAGGAGTCTGCAGTTGTTATGAACTTTAAAGTTTCTTGTCTGTCTCTCGTCTGTGTACCTGCTTCAGACTGAGGTATGTGGAGGTGAGTGAGAGCGCACACAAGCCTCTGACCTGTGGACGAACTTCTACTCCCGCAAGAAACACATACTTCAGAACACCATCTGAAACCTCTACTCCCACAAAGAAAGAAGTATTAGTATTAGTATTAGCATTAGGACTGAGCCATATGACAAAACAATGACATATGACGTATGACATATGACAATTTTTGTTCATGTTGATACTTTGCAGCCGACGTCATCGATTTTCCATGGTGTGACGCTAACTGTAGGCATGCTCTGTCTATGGCTCTGTTAAACTTTCATTTTAGCTTTATTATTTATCATCAGTTTTTTTAGCTTTTTCAGTTCGTCACGCTCACATTTTTGTTGAAAATCAAACTCCTGAACAGGACAAATGCTCGGACTGATCACACACTTCCCGAAAATGTGTTGCATTGTGTAACTTTTTGTTTTTCGGCGTCCATCACCCGCTTGTTTCTGTGGGTTTCGTTGTTGCGTTGCCTGGAATGTTCCGCGGTGTGACATTAAACATCTCTACCTAACATTTATCTTACGTTTATGAAATTACAGCTCCAAAATACTTAGAAAAACTTACATACAACGGGGTCGCTTCACCACAGATCTGACCTGTAACTTGGTCTGGTTTGAAGATAAAAAGGCTTGAAATATTCCAGACAAAGCCATAACATCTCCATGAAGTAGTATTTGACGTTCCCTCCAGTGGAAAAATTACACAAATCACCTTTAAATCCTTGTTAAAATGTATTTGCTAATGTTCACACTGTGTTTCCATGGTAACTGCTGAAGAAACCGCCACTAAGCATACATGTAGAACACCCTCAATGTGATTTAGTCTTATTAAAACTGTAAAAAATGTAGCCGGTTATCAATATTAATTTCCTGAACATAACATAAGCCATGAACTTTTTCAAATTGCTATTACAAAAGTTTTAAAATGTATTTCCGTAAGTCTGACTCTGCTCCAAACCACATCATTTCACTGACAGAGCGTTGGCTGTGGCCCTCTCCATTAAAAACACAAATCGATCTTGTTCAAATATGATTAATTGCACAGACCGCTGCTGGAGAATTGTGAAAAGTACAAAGCAGTGAGCTAAACAGCAAGAAGAGGAGGTCCCCCACACGTCCAAACCAGCAGGAACCACAAAAGTTACGCCACCGCTTTGAAACGAAAAGCAAAGTCATCTGCAGTTACGCACGTTAAAGGCGCATTCAAGTGTCTGGAAGTGGCAGTGACACGATTCCATGGAAATAGAAAGTAAAACCGCACTTGGGAGCATTCCCCATGGAGATCAGTTTTAATGGATAAAATAGTGGAATATTATAGCCGAAGGAGAAGGATTTCCGTGGAAAAAAGCGGGTCAGATAAAAGTCAGGTTTGTGGAGATGGAGGTCCGCTCAAAAAAGGACTTTTAAGAGAAATAAACACAACGAAACTGAAACAAAAATATGCATCTATTTCAGTCAATTTTGGATTAAAGGTTCTATATTACACAAAACTGACTCTCGTGAGCTTTTTAACCATGTTATACTGTTGTTCCCTCCTCAAAAACAGACCTGGAGATGTGTTTATTTCATTCACACGTGTTTGAGCAACTCTTTGTTATGTCTGCCTATGGGTCAATGACGTATAAGGATTTTAAAATGTACTTTTTATTGAGCTTTTTTCAAATATTTACAATATCAGGTGCATAAATCTATGTTTGACTTTTATATGAAGCATTTTTAGTGGTTTTTTTTTTTTATGTACATGAATTGGCTACGACCTTAAATTTCACGTGGCGCAAGTTTCTATTTTGGGATGTTAATCTGAGTCATATGAACATGATGTTGAGCTTGAAAATATGAAAAAAATTGACAATATTTGTTTGAATATTATGGGGGAAATATCTATTCAAAAAAGAGGAAATTAAAAACACTTCAGAAAAAGAAAGAAAATAATATGGATTAGATTCAGTCATTGTAAAGACGTTAAGTACAAAAAACATGCAGAATAATTAATGATTTGTGAAAAAATTATTTGGTTCCATGGAGGTCAGAGGTTCTACAGGGATGTGGGGAATTATTTTGACATTTGAACCTTTTTAACTGAAGAAATTGCAACTGGATAAAAAAAAACTGTGGTGTCACTTAGAGGTAGTTTTCAGCACAATAGATTCTCTTTTCTTTACCTTTATTTCAGTAGAATCAGGCAACTGAAGAGCTAAAACTATCCAACTCATTCTAGTGAAGGTGTATGCAGTTTAAAAACACAGTGGAGCACTTCCTGTATTATGGGTCAGACCTTCTGCTTGAGAGAAGTGGTCAGTCTCAGTGAGTCAATATGCAGGATTTGTGCGTGAAACAAATTTGTGTGAATGAAACTCCAGGTCTGTTTGTGATGAGGAAACATTATAATGACATAAGATCAGAAAATAGCGTAAAAAAAGCCTTTTAAAAGTTACAAACTGAGGCTTTAAGCAAAAAAAGTCGTAGAAGAACATCATAACGTCCAACATTCAAGAATAAGAACAGCTTTTACCATAAAAATAGAGCTATAGGTTTTTTTTAGTTCCTAGAAAGCACTTGACCTCTTCTGACCCCATACCCAAAGCTTCACAGTAATTTAATCTGAATTCCAAACTAAAAATATGACTGAATAAATCACATTTTTGTAATTTAACACCGGATTAGCCTAAAAACACACGCAAGACCCATCCAGCCCGCTTAAAAGTGAATAAAACCTTATTTCAACTTTACGCGCTGAAGTAAAGCAACATGAAAATCGTTACTGAACCTAAAAGCCCGCGGTTCAATGTCGTGACCCCAGACGAGGATGAGCCGAGGAAAGACAATCTGTCACTATTGGCTTTCACCGTGTCACCGGGAGTCGCCACAGAGACTCACGAGCCGGGCGCACGAACACACACACGGTCACGGGGGTACGGCGCGCAGGAGACGGGGCCAAAAACAAACATTAACCCGTTACATAAGAAGCCTGCATGTTTCTGCTCGTTTTTCTCCTTAAACTTTCGCGAATCGTTCGTGTTGAAGACTCGGATCGCGCTGGCGCATGCACGGATCGCGGTTCATATTTTTTAATTTCTGGGAATGCGTTCATCTCGGCGGTCTGGTGGGGTTTTTCGAGGGGTGGGGCATATTCCGTTTTCAGATGAGAAACAGGGGGAAAACTTTGCAAACTTTGGCGCTTGTAAAGACGATGAATTCTTGATTTAAAACTCTTAAGATCCGAGTGCGCGTTCGTAGCCGCTTTCGCTCGCTGGAACCGCACGACCGTCCCGTATCCCTCCCTACCCCCACCTCCACAAACATCAAACCCGTCCCGACTGCACGGCTCAGTCTGCTCCCACCAAAAAAGTTCTCCCCACCAAACGAGAGAGTGGGAGATACGGTATTGACATCCCCGCGCTGGTTCTATTACGCGCGTCCGAAATAGTCGCGATAAACAACCAACGTGACCGAATCACTCCGTAACAAAATGTCCAGCGCTGCCCGGACATACCACGGAACTGTGTGCGCCCAAACCTGCATTTTAACTCCTCCGTAACTTATAAGCAGTGCGTTTGGCGTTTTCAAGGACACCGCGGATCGCTGTCAAGCCCCTTTCGGTCGCGACGCACGCTCGGACACTGCCCCGCGGGGCCACGGCGCGCGAGAGTGCCGGGAAACCTCACCTTTTTGCTGGTTCTTCCGTTGAATCCGCTGCTGTAGGGGTTGATTCCTGTCCTTGGCGGTACGGAGAGAAGCATTTTCCTCGGCGCTATGTCCGCAGGCGGCTCAGCTCTGCCCAGGCTGCGGTGACGTCAGCAGCGGGAGAGGTGAGAGTGGAGTCCCGCCGGATGAACCGAGAGGGAGCCACAGTGCTGCTGCAGCGGGACACGGGCTCACCGCACCGGAGACACGACCGGACACAAGACACGGGGCAAGGAGACGAGCGAGGACAGTGGGTAGAAAGACAAAAGAGACTCGAGCAGGATCAGGGAGTCTTAATCTCGACGGGAGTATCCTGGTTACATAAAGGTCAACACACACATTGACACACAGGCTTTACAAAAGTTTCATGAACAAAACGAGAAGAGATTTTGAAAGTTTCTCCTTGTTTTCTTTGTGCGTAATCAACCCAAAACATGAAAAGCTACAGTAGGTCAAATCCTCCACACGCCCTTAAGCCCCAGGTCTGTTCAGTGGTTGCCCCACTGGCACCGGTATGGAAGAAAATTTGTCCCATCAGATTTAGAATTTTAAATACCACTGAATTTCTCACTAAATCTGAAAAAAATATGTTTGAATAATTTTTATTCTGAAATTTAGTTGCTGAAATTTTAAGTTTCCAGTGTGTTTCAAATTCAAAATACAAATGTCGCCTTTTAAATATTTAGTGGATATTTTCAAGTTCTCAAATTCAACAGTTTAAAATTCAGAGTGGAAAATTTGCAGTGAAAAATTTCGCAGAAAAGATTCAAGATGTCTAGGCAGAAGCAATCGATCCTGAGTGAGTGAGGAGGACAGAGGCTGTTTCCTATTGGCCGTTCTCAACTGTGGGCGGGGTTTACATTTAAGAAATAAAAAAGACACGGTTTTGATGAAGCTAATTTTGACCAATCAGATCACTTCACTGCACCATTTCCTGTTTGTTACTAAGTTAGATCGGACACTTTGGATCGATTGCTTCTGCCTTGGCATCTAGCATCATTCATTTTATCTTGAATTTGAAACACTTTGAAAATGTGCACTTAAAATTTCAGCAAATAAAATTCAGAATAAAAATACGGGTTTTTCCAGAGTTAGAAAAATTAAAAGTGAGAAATTCAACGGCGTTTCAAATTCAAAATCTGATAAAACAAATTATCTTCCAAAATACAGTTAAAGGATGAGTCAAATGCACATGATGATATTTCCCCCTCATTCTCAAGAACAGAATCACCAAACAAAATCCAGCGCTAGACCAGCACTATGGAACCACATCTGTAATAAAACTGTAATAAAGGTCTTTCTGATACTGAAAACAGAGGTGGAGCTTCTTAGAATATTTAGATGTGCATCATCTTTACCATTTGGACATTTTTAGGCAGGAAAACGTGACTTTTGAATCCGAAATATCCGTATTTTGTGTATAAAATAAATATGTATGAATAAATACTAGCCGGATATGTTTAAAGTCATATCATGGAAAGGGAAAACAATAACTTTTCCATGGAGACAAGCAGAAAAGTTGCATCTTTAAGGTACGAGGAGCACAGCGACTGTTTGTCCTTTTTCAAATGCTGCACATGTGTGAAACCCCCTCCCCGACAGAACCACCTTCTCTTTACACCAAAACCTTTACAGCTGCTGCTCTGTTGGTGTTGCTCCTATTCTCTTTTACTATTATCATAACTGTAACGACATGCACAGTGATAATGAAGTTGTTGTGTGAGAGTAATGTATGTGTGCAAAATCTTGGTGATTACTTTAGATTTACATTTATGTTTTTAATGAAGTAGTTTATCCTAGAAAATAAGTTCTCTCCTCAGCGCTGCACAGGTCTTGTAAATACAACTAATGAACGACTAATATAACAAGCAGCAGCAAACAGACTTTTTCTCTCCATTGAAAATCAGGTTTTCAGATACAGAATATCGCATTTATGTCCTGAAAAACGCCTGTCAAGCTCTTGGAAATAAGGTAAGTTTCTCAATGATAAGCAGAAGTTTCCTGTCCAGAAGTAATTTAGCTCCAGCGCGTCAGTCTTTAGACCCTCGCCTGCTTCAGTGACGCCATCGCTGGAATGAATCTCCTAGAATCTCTTTCGTTTGGCTTCGCTCCTTTTCCTCTTTGCTTCTCCTTACAGTGACCTCATAAATGGACTTTCTTTTTTGGTGAACTGGTTGTGGATTCTTATCATTGCAACAAACTTTGTGCAAACTGAGGAAGCTCCAGCTGGAAAAAGCCGCTAAGAACCGCTGCATTGGTTTAGTAAACAGCGTCTTGCGTCTGTGGAGTGTGTAAGAGCCGAACGTAAACCACTTAATCCCAGTGCACCGAAGAGTCAGTTAAACTAGAAGAGTAGGGAGTTTGATTGAACCCAACAACCAATAGAAAAGGAGGTAGACTTGTTTTCTATTGGCTGATGTTTATCTGACCTCACCATGTCCAGAGTTGAAGGATTTTCATTATTTTTGTTTTGGTCATCATAACATAATTACAAGGCTGCTGCATGTCTATAATGGTATCACTGACAATTTGAAACAAAAAAGCCGTACACCCGCTCTCTGCGTTTGAACCATCCTCCTGTGCTGCTGGGAACATCTCCAGATCTTGACCTGGTTTTGGTCTTGACTTTAGCTGGAGGATTTTGCCTTTTGTGCATGTTTTGGGCTGGTGAAGAAAGAGTGAGAAAGAGAAGGGCCCTCTGCCTCTGCACACAGCTCCGGGCTCATATTAGGAGGGATTAGCCGCTTACAGCTCTCATTCAAGAGAACCATGCAAGCCGGAGTATGAATGAACGGTCTGGAGAAGGCACCACTGTTCTCCATTTGATCTGTGGAATCTGCACTTGACTCTGCAGATGCTCGGCCGCACAAAAGCACTCTGTCTGCTGTCTGTGAACTGTCTATGTGCAAACAAACAAATCAGGTACAGGAGATACAGCACTAATATATCCAAGTCCTCAAATCCAAAAGTCAAAATTCAGAGTGTAAAATTCTCAGTTTAAAAAAAAAATCACAGCGATGATCCAAGATGCCAAGGCTGAAGCAATCGATCCAAAGTGTCCGATCTAACTTAGTAACAAATGGTGCAGTAAAGCGATCTGATTGGTCAGAATTAGCCTCATCCAAACCTCAAACTCCGCCCACAGATGAGAACGGCCAATAGGAAACAGCCTCACTCACAGGATCGAATGCTTCTGCCTTGACATCTTGGATCTTTCCTGTAAATTTTTTCACTGCAAATTTGACACTCTGAATTTTAACTGTTGAATTTGAGGACTTGGAAATATGTACTAAATATTTAAAAGGTATTTTGAATTTGAAAAATACTGAAAAAAGTTACATTTCAGCAACTAGAATTCAGAATAAAAATAATTCAAACAATCCAAAAAAAGCCTAAATAATTAAAATATTTTGTTCAGATTTAGTGAGAAATTCTGTGGTATTTAAAATTCAAAATCTGATGGAACAAATCTTCCATACGCAGAACGCTCAAAGCCCACAGAGGTTTATCTGGTCAATGTCACATTTATTTTTCAAACAAACTTTACAAAAACTCACATATTGATTGTTAAAACGCACAACAGAACCTAACCAGACTAAGGACCACGTTTGTTTAAAGTCTAAAAACGCATTTAAAACCTACAACACAGCATTTTATTTTTTTTATTTTTATTTTTTTTAAATAAGATAGTAGAAGTCTATTAGAAAAATGTACTTTCAGGAGAGCTGTTTAAACGTAAAACTCTCTTCTATCTCTTACAAGTTCCTGGCAGACATAAATGACAAATAACATGTAAATTAAAAATGCTCTTGTAAAATGTAAAACTGGCAAATGTCTGAAATGCAAAACTCTCCTCCTGTCTGAAACGAAAGAAGAAAAACACCAGCTGACCCCACGTGAACTTTGAACTTGTAAAGAGGACGTACAGTAATTATTGTCAGTACAGCGTGGATTTGGCAATGACCCGCTTCCATGTGAGGACAGCTTCACATGTCCTTTTGAAATATACAAAAATGGGCTTTAAAAATGTGCTTTTTCAGTCCGTCCTGTAAGTCTGCTCGATCTTCCGTGTATTATCAATTACACTAATAAAAGTTAGGCCAAAATTTTAGATATATCATTGTGTTAAAAATAAACTCCCTCTGAACTAGAATGAAGCGTCTCAGAACTAGTAAGTAGAGAATAAATCTGAAAACAAGATGAATAAACACATAGACATTTTAAAATCTTGGCCAGATCAGAGAAAATTGCAGTGTAAGAAAGTCAAAGTTGGAATACAGGAAAATAAAGATTAGTTAAACATGCACGAATCACTGTAAATACAAAGATCAGAGACATTTGCAGTGTAAGAAAGTCAAAGTTGGAATACAGGAAAATAAAGATTAGTTAAACATGCACGAATCACTGTAAATACAATTTCACAGGGTCAATTTTAAAATGTAGTTTCTATTGAACTTTTTCAAATATTTACAATGTCAGGTGTATAAATCTGTGTTTGACATTTATATGAAGCATTTTAGACTTTTTTATGTACATGAATCGGCTATGACCTTTAAAAATGTCATGTGGTGTGAGCGAGAATAACCTTAATATAGTTTTATTTTATAAAACATGGTTGGGATGTTCATCTAAGTTGTGAGTCATATGAACATGAGACTGAGATTTGAAAAAATGGACACGCTTGGATAATATTTGTACATTATGGGGGAAATATCAATTCATATCTATTCATGAAACACTTGAGAAAATATGACAAAAAAGAAAGAAAATAAATGTGATTAGATTTAGAGTCATTTTAAAGAAGTTTAAAAATCATGAGTTAAGGGCGGACGGTCGCACCGCATGAACATTTGACATTTTAAGGACAAAAAACATGCAGAATAAATACAGAAAAAATTATTTAGTTCCATAGAGGTCAGAGGTTTTACAAGGATGTGGGGAATTATTATGAAATTTCAACCTTTTTAACTGAAGAAACTGTAATTGGACAGAAAATTTTGTCATTGATTCGACTAAATTCTAATGATATAATGTCGTTACCTCCTCAGAAACAGACCTGGAGTTGTGTTTTGTTTCATTCACATGTTTGACTAACTCTTTATCAATAGTCCGTCTACATCTCCAAAGCTCCAAATGCTCAGTTCCACCTCGTGATGTCACGAAGTCCTAGTTTGCAAGTAACCAGCTCCTTTTACGTACCTTTAGCTCAGTAAAGATTGACGATATCCACATGATTCTAGTGAAGGTGTTTGGAGTTAAAAACACAACGGAGCACTTCCTGTATTACATGACATCACAAGGTGGAACAGAGTGTTTTCAGTTTGAGAGAAGAACTCAGCCTCAATAAATCTGCCGAGTTTGTGTGTTAAACATGTGTGAATGAAACAAAACACAACTCCAGATATTTTTGTGATAAGAAAACTACATTATAACATCAGAAAATAGACCCTAAAAGTTATTCTTTCTTTCTTTATTTATATTTGATTTTTTTTTTCATTTTGCTGCCATTTCCCAAATTTTGGATAAAAAATGCAATTAAAAAGAAGTCTTGCATGTTTTTTTTCCTAATTTTTCATAAGTCATTTTCCGTTTTATAAATCTCGGTGTGTTTTTATTCTTAAAAACCCTCGCGCTTTAGTTCCTCTTCGCTTTTTTGGCCGAACGCAGCAGCTCCGAGTGTCACTTCAAAGCAAATCGCTCCAATAAGCTGTAATTATACGACTTAAGCTCAGTCCAATGGTATGTCCAGGCCTCACTATCTATAGCCCCGCGCTGTTCCAGGAATACAAGGGAGGGAGAAGGAACATTTGATTGTTTTTACTTCTATTTTGCACCGTCATCTCTGCAAGAAATCCGTGACAAAAGAGGAAATGATCAGTTTGCTGACTTGCGCACCAACACACTTAAGATGTAATGTGCTGGAGCGGTTTTGGAAGCTGCAATTACGATTCGATTTGGACAATTTCAGCTTTAGCTCCGGGGATGTTCTCTGCGTGTGTTGGTTTATATTGTCCACTTTCCAACTCTTACTTATGACTGCTTATTTTGAACGGACGAGAGGCTGCAGCGTGCGTTCTGATGGATTATGGATCATTATAAAACACAATTTGTAAGATTATAATGTCATAAGCGCCTTTTGTACCAGGCTTGCAAAAGAGCTGCTCAATTATGGAGAAAAAATAGCATAACAATTATTCAAATCCATACTCAAGCAATTATTTAGGTCAAAAGTTCACTCATATTTTCGTATTTTGGGCTCCATGTTTTAAAAGAGATCAAAAATTGACATGTTGATTGTTTAGAATCCAGAGAAACTAATAGACAATATGTTTTTTTGGGGCTGATATGAACAAGATTTATCGTCAACAAATTTTTTATATTAGTACATGAAAAATGAAAGAAATTACATTTATCACTCTTAATCAATGCTAAATTAATTAATAATTGAAAATTCTTCCGAGGGAGACAGCCTGTGGGTCGGGAGGGGGGAGAGTGCAGCCTCCTAACAGCCTGGTGGGTGAAGCTGTTGGTGAGTGCTGCTGTACTCTGTATATAAGCCCGATTTGGATTATTTTTTTCCTTAATCGTGTAATTTAAATTCACTGCAATCTCCCCCCAATATCTTTTTACCATAAACCTATAGAACCTTTGAAAAACTGTAAAACCTTCTAAATTCCAGAATGACGCAGCTGGAGGAACAAAACGTGACTTTCACGGGAAAACTGGGATTCATTTCAGAATATCACAAATTATGAAAAACCAAAGACAATTTGTCAAACCTCTTAGATCCATGTAAATGATTCAGATACAGTTTAAAAACACTTATAATTGTGTTTTACATTATTTGTTCATTTGACAAGAGTTTATGATCCACACTAAGCATTTTTACAAGAGAGATTTTGAGATTTTATTCTACAAATCCTCACAGAAATGTTGAGCTCACGACAGTTTTTCACTTCATCTACAGATATATTACACGTTTCATCATAAATTAGACTTTTTGTGAAGCCCAAATACTATTTTATGGTTAGAAAACTGTTTTATTTCCATCCCTCTTAAAAGAGAAGCAAAGTAAATGAGATTTCTACCTTAAAAATTCAAAATAGTTCCATATTTTTAGTGATAATGTCATAAAACCACTAGAATTTAGGTCTTTGCGTGAGTTAATCGTTGTAAATATATGATGTTATCTTCATTTTGCCTCCATTTCAGAGTTTTGAACATTCTGGTGACATAAGATTTGAGCGTCTAAAAGAGGATTGTGTAGTGCAGTTATCTCTTTGCATTCACATCATTTAAGTGTGTATTTTTAAGCAGAAGATTAACCCTAACAAAATATGGGCCCGTGCTGGAGATTTAAGGCTTTAACACTATAAAAAGACCAAACATCAGCCTGATACAAAATGGGCATATATCTGTTGTTCCCTCGACCAAAGTTATTTACAGTGATTCATGCACGTTTGAGTCGTCTTTTTTTCTCCACTGTCCGAGATGCCACTGCTCTGATCTACCCCCATTTTCTCCGTCGCTCTTCTGGATTGACGTGGCACGAGTGAAAAATAAAAATCAGCACACGGCACTTTGCTGCGACGATGTTTTCGGCGACGTATCGGAAAGACGCAGGCGGGAATCTGCTCTAGGGTTTTAAACAAAGAAGTCTGCAGATCTGTTTCATTATTAAGTCATTTTAGATCAATATTGTGATTTAAAATGTCCAGAATATAACATAAAGATTCACAGTGTCACAGATTACAACTATAAACTCAGTCTTTGCCTCTATAACATCGACTGGGTAAGTGGGGGTGGAGAACTTCCCATTTCCTAGAACAGATTTGAATAGTTTTTTGTATAATAACTATAATAAATAATGATATAATAAGAAGAAATAGAGAAGGAGCAGTTCCCATATCCTAGAATAAATTTGAATAGTTTTTTTGTATAAGAAGTATAATAAGGAAATGGAAATATTTTAATAGACCCTTTCAAATTTTATGTTATCAGAATGTAATTTTTTTTTTAAATGGAATCATAAAGAAGCTAACATCAAATATTTACAATAATTAACTGAAGAGCAGACCAAAATGCTAATGGTTTATGGCATTAACATACAAAATAAGCAACTCATTTTCAAGGTTAAACTCTTTTATTTTGCTTCTTTGTTAAGAAGGATGGAAAAAACACAGTTTTCGAACCCTAAAATAGTATTTGGGCTTCACAAAAAGTTAAATTTATGATGAAATGTGTAATATATCTGTAGATGAAGTGAAAAACTGTCGTGGGCTCAGCATTTCTGTGAGGATTTGTCCAGTAAAACCTCAAAATGTGAATTTGTCTTTGTAAAAATGTGGATCATAAACTGTTGTCAGATAAACAGATAATATAAAACACAATTGTAAGTGTTTTTAAACTGGATCTGAATCATTCACATGGTTTGACTTTTACAAATTGTCCCTGATTTTTCATAATTTGTGATATTCTGAAACTAATCGAAGTTTTCTCATGAAAGTCACATTCTGTTCCACTTCGCTTTTGCCTCCAGCTGCTCCATTCTGGAATTTAGAAGGTTTTTGTTCACAATTTTTCAAGGAGTCTATACTAAGAGTGAACTTCAAACTGCCTCCGATTGCTTTTTCAAATACCTGTTGCAAATGAACTGTTTAAATCTGTGTAACTATGACACAGACATGACTGCAGGGCCCTACTTTTCAATCTGCACAAACCAAAAACTAAATCCATTCTCTATAAACCATGTGGACTGTTTGTAAAGAATGCTTCTCCTCATCGCTCCATTACCGACCGCTCTCTCGTCGTTGGGGGTTGGGACTTTTGGTGAAATCACTTATGCACCTTTAAACATGAACAGCAACCTCTTTAACTCAGGCCAAATGTTGTTTTTATCCTCCTTATATCGAGCGCTGAAGCCTAAACTCAGCTGACAGGTGTGTGACGTGGAAATGACAGGTTGTGTGTGCAGGTTTTGTGTTTCTGGGTTAGTGCGGCTCCGGTCCGTGTGCCTGCGTTTGCCGTGGGACATTGTTACAGCGGAACTGGCTTGTTTATTTGACAACAGTGATGGTTGCTAAGAGACCGCCGCCCTGCCCCCCCCTCCCTCGGTGCTGTGGATCTGAGCCACTTCCTCCTGGGGGGCGGGACATAGCTATAATTCCAGTGGAGGTCAGAGGTCGTGGCGTATATTGTGTAACTACCACAATCTGTTGTCAGGTATGAGTGAACTTGTGTCTTTTACTCGTAGGGACGCACAATGTGGTTTCCTCATCACAAACACACCTGGAGTTGTGTTCTGCAGATTTAGGCTGAGTTTTTCTCTCAAACAGGAAACTCATTCAGATTTCAGCCCTGGAGTTGCTGATCTCTACTGACCTAAAAGTGAAAGGAGCTGTTCACTTGAAAACTTTATGACATCACAAGGTGGAACAGAACATTTTGAGCTTGAGGATTTAGACAGACTCATAATAAAGGATTCCATACGCACAAACATGTGTGAATGACACACAACTCCAGGTGTGTTTTTGAGGAGGTACCAGCTTTATAACATGGCTTAAAGTTCACATGAGTCAATATTGCACAATAGAAGATATTCATAATCCAATCCAGTCCTTTAATCCTTTAATATACTTTACAAACAATCATTACTGTCAGTTAAATTAAAAGAAAAAAAATGCATGCTTCATTTACTAGTCAAACTGAGAAAATGAAAACTTAACAAGTTTGACAAGTTTGTGTTGTTGCTCTGTATATTTAATTTTTGCAATATTAATTCCTGCATTAGTAAGTAGTGCAGTATTGATATATTTAGCGACACAGTGCAGGCCTATAGTTTTGTTCTGGTTTTGTGTTTTGTACTTGTCTTTTCTCATTCTTTATGGCAGAGAAATGGCGTCTCCTCTTGTGTTGGACTTACATAAGATTCATGATGCATATTTGTTTCACTGGGCTGTGCTCCCGTGTCCTTCTGTACTGAACATGACGTGGATTTTTACATCGTCCACATAAACGTGAATAAGTCTTTGTGGGCTTTTCGTCTATTGATCTATGTGTTAGTTCAGAGGGCGTGACGGACAGGTGGACCAACCACTCACAGAGCTGCGTGTATGTCACAGCAAAACAAGCATGGAGCTTACGCAAGAAATCATTTTATAAAAGTGAAATACAAACAGACAGCTGTGATTGGACTGACAAAAACATGAGACACTGCGTCAGACATTCTGCATTTGAAAGTCAGAGGGACATTCTCCCTAGTTTTGGGTCTCAATTACAATCAGAAAATGTGTAGAGAGCAGCGCACTGGAATATAATGACACGTCTGATGAACATGGATGAGTCTGGACCATCCTTCTCCAGCAGCATGACCCTATGAACAGCAAATGAATTCAAATATACTGACCTTTTTTAATGAATGAGAAAAGAATATTGGATTTTGGGTTTCAAATGAGTATTTCCATCATTTAAAGTCGTACTCTTTTTTTGTACCTGAGTGGTCTCCCCATAGAGTGTACCGTAAAAGCAGCAGTATGTAAGGAGACTGCTACATGCTACTGCAACTGATTCTGAAGTATTTTTATTTCTTGTCAAACAGGAAGTAAGTGCAGAAAACAGCACTCTGATTGGCTGCTCCTGTGCACCCCTCAGTTTCACTTTGGCCTCTGAAAAGTCCGTTCTAAAGCCGCGGACGTGAACACACCTGAAAAGAGCCTCCAGCCGGGGTCCCTCATATCCTCCATTCGTCTCTGTCTCTTTAGCATAAATACTGCTTTGATCTATGGCTCCTGATTGGACTCTGTATTATGGACAGGCCACATGTGGAGGAAGTACGCCCCTCCCCAAACACTTACCAACCAGTTCTGCGGCCCGTCACCCCAGGGCTCTGTTTGATTTACTCTGAAAATGTGCTAAAAGCTCCTTGTACCCCTTATGTACCCCTCGTGTTTGCCCTTTAGCCACAATAGTGATTGATTGATTTCAAACATAGCTACATTTATCTGATCGTCTTATTTATCTGAACTTTTTAATGAAATTGTACTTTTTAGCCGCATACTTTTACTCTTAGTTTTGGTTCCTCTTCCGACTTTGAATCTAAAGTGACAAAGCTTTATGTTGCTGTTCCTTGTACCTCTTCTCCAGATATATATTTATATATTTCTCTTTTTCATGTCTGTTCTTTCAGAATACCAGATTTTGTGCATTGCTTTATGTTTTGTCTCTCAAATGACATTCGCTGCACCCTAATAGTGACTCTGCCCAGTACTTACTCTACTACAGAGTTTGATACACTGGCCTGTATGACAAGTACTGCATAGACCTTATAAAGTATCACTATGTTAGAATAATGCAGCAAAGATTTCTCATGAATCACAACACATTTAACCATTATTACCCCAACATAACCAAACCAGGCAAGACATAACGTATAGCACAATTCATACACAGTCCAGTACACTTTACAGTACAGTAATCCAAAGTGATTACTACTACACAAACAAATCCAAACACAAATCAAATTAAAGAGAAGAATTAAAGCCTTTCAGTCACAGGCACTGTTCACCAAATCCATCTTGGTCTCTGTTGCCCAAATACCTCCCGAAGGCTGGAGGAAGTGCCCCCCCCAGGCCCGTGACTCCTGTGAACCCAGGATAGGGGAGGGCTGTGGGGGAAGTGGGGTATGGAGGAGGAGGAGGAGGAGGAGGAGGAGGACCACCCTACAGCCACTACTGCTGTTGGCTGAGTTCACCGGGTTCATGTGCCTCTCTGGGTCAAGGTCACTGGGGTAAACAGCCCTGCTCAGGCTAAAATATCTTCACTTCTACAGGCTCCATTTATTACTGGCAAAGCTTATTCCATTTGACTTAAGTCACAGTAAACAATTTGTGTATTACAGGCCAGCTTTACCGCTACTACACTTTTTAAGAATATTAGTAATCCTTAAATGTGCACTGTGTAACTTTTTGGTTGGTGATCGGTCACCTGCTTGTTTCGATATGTAATTTCTTTGCTTGGAATGTCCCAAAGTTCAAATACAGCTGGTTTTATAGCAAAAAAAAACTAGAAAATCAGGCATTCTGACTGTGAGCGGGGTCGCCTCTCCACAGATCAGACCTGTAACTTAGTCTGGTGTGGTCTACATGAAGATAGAAAGGTCAATTATCACACTGTCAAACATTCCAGATAAAACAACAAGAAAAAAATCTATCAATAATATTCCAATTCAGTTTATAATCAGTTTGAGAAAGCAGTATGAGGAACCCACAAGGACCAATCTTCGGACCAAAAGTATTTGCTCTTTATAATTGCATTTTACTTTTTTTTTTTTATTAGTAGTTATGCTGAAATGTCTGTTGCAAATTATATTTAGGGTTTATGCAGAAATATGGGGAATTTAGGAGAAACAAATCAACTCTATATCCAAAAGTATATGTGTTTGTACTTTTAACTTTTTATATTCTAAAGATTACGTTATATAATAAACTTATTGCACTTCCGATTTACACTCTACACAGCAATCTGACCACAGCAGAATAAAAGTAAAATCCCAATCTATATTTCTTATTGAATTATTTTTTTTGTACAATTTAAACAGTCCATTTCACAGATGGTAAAAGTGACAAAAATCTGATTTAAAAAGTAGAATTTAGAAAAAAGTACTATTTAAAAGTGCATTGTGTAACTTTTTTGGTGGAGGGTCCGTCAAATACTTTTTTACACATAGAATGTTCTGCAGTCTGGCATTAAACCTTCGTATCTCCATGGAAACTAAACCAGACCAAGTTACAGGTCAGATCTGTGGAGAGGCGACCCCGCTCACAGTCAGAACGAATGTTTTTCTAGGTATTTTTGAGCTGTAAAACCTCCTGTAATTGCATAAATGTAAAGTAGAGCTGTTTAAAGTCATACTGTGGAACATTCTAGACAGAGCAATGGTGTACTGTATCCATGGAAACAAGCAGGTAACAGACCCTTAACCAAAAAGTTACACAGTGGTTCTTTAGTGTTAAAAATCATTGTCAGTTGTTGAGATTGTTTTCATTGTCATTATGTGGTATCGGTGTTGAGTATCGAGGAAGAAATGGAGAACTGAATATTGTGACAGCAGTTTTCCGTTGAGCTGGTAAAGTGAAAGTAAAATGGGTGAGGCGTTGGGTGAAGCGTTGGGTGAGGCGTTGGGTGAAGCGTTGGGTGAAGCGTTGGGTGAGCAGGGGTTGTGTTGGGACACTGTGTGATTGCAACACAGAGGTTACGTAAAGTCCAATGCCTGAGAGCGTCATAAACACTAATCACGCTAACACAAGTGGATGAATGAAGAACATGATGCAACGCACACACACACAACGCACAGACACACCCCGTACACACACACTCTCATCTGAAGTGTGTGTTCGGATGAATGATGACGGAGGAGAGGGAGGGAGCGAGAGAGAGAGAGAGAGAGAGAGAGAGAGAGAGAGATAGAGAGAGAGAGAGGGGAAGAAAGAAAGAAAGAAAGAGAGAGAGAGAGAGGTGATGAGGGAGAGAGAGAGGAGAAGAAAGAAAGAGAGACAGGAGAGAGAGAAG
>KN492380.1:0-17362 GCA_000787155.1 Scartelaos histophorus
AATTTTAAGTTAAAGCTGCAACATGCGGCTTCTGGTAGAGGGTTGGAGACGGAATAAAATTGCCATAACACTGTGCACACATGAGGAAAATGATCTTTTTTTATTATGTTTTATGATTTTATTTTCAGGTTTTCATTCGGATTGTATAAAAAGTGCTGGTAAATGACGGTACCCGAGAAGCTGTAGTTCCAAAGAGCAACAACAAAACAACAAACATATGAAACAAAAAACAACTTAACCACTCAATTTACTTATGAGAAATAATGTCAAGATCTCATCTGGTCTTGTGGAAACTGTATCTCGTCCCACAGGTAAGTGTGAATCCCCTGCTTCAATATAGATGGAATTACATTAGATGTAATTGAGAAAAGCAGCAATAAAACACCTGCGATCTAATATAGATTAAAGGGTCTATATTACACAGTTTTCTGAGCTGTGATATAGTGCTGTTTCCAATTCAAAAACATACATGGAGTTGTGGAGTTTTGTTTCATTTACACATGTTTAAAGCACAAATCTTGCCTAATTAGGCTGATTTTTTTCTCCAGTTGGAAAGGACTCTGTTAACGTTTGCAAAAAACATAAAAATATTTCCAATTTCTTCTAATGACATCACAAGTTGGAACAGAGAATTTTGAGCTTTGGAGATTCATAACAACACTTATCTCGGCGGGCTTCGCATAACTTTTAAATTAGCAAACAAAGATGTCAGAGAATTAAGCAGAATAAGAAAAATAATAATAATAATTAATTGGCGGCACAGTGGCTGAGTGGCCTCACAGCAAGAAGGTTACAGGTTCGATCCCCGGGTCGCCCGGGCCTTTCTGTGTGGAGTTTGCATGTTTCCTCCCCGTGTCTGGATGGGTTTCCTCCGGGTACTCCGGTTTCCCCCATCACCTAAAAACATGCAACACCCTATGAACAGTGTACAACAAGGGACCAGCGGAGAGTTCCTCCCTCCTGTGGGCTCACCACCTGCAGAGGGCTTCATAGGGTTTGGGTCTGGTGCATAGAGTAATGGGCAAAGCTGCCCCTTAGCCGGAATATGCGGGAGAAAATGGATGGATGGATGGATAATTAATTAATAATTCAAAAATACAGAACATCCAACAACAAGCAGGCAAATGGATAATTGTCCGAGCATCTCCTGTCCTTAGACCCTCCTTCTTCGGCAAAGAAAAACTCAAAAAAAACAAAAAACAAAACAGTGGGAAAAAAACCGAGAAACCTCGAGGAGAACCACAGTGAAGGAGAGATCCACTCCCATGGACGGACAGGCAGGTTAGACTAATAATAAATGATTACTCCAACTGCGTATATAAAAAACACAGGTATGTTTATGATGTGGTAACACACGGGTTAAGGCTCATGAGAATAGATGATGCATAATGTATGACGTTTTAAGTATAATGCCGTACTGTGGGACATTCTGGGACAAAAGCAGGTGGCTGACCCCTAACCACAGCTGCTGGATAGTGCGCCTTTAATCCTGCCTGTCTGTTTTGATATTGGTAGTGTAATTTTAACAAGAAAAGAAGCGGTCTCAATGCCAATTTATTCCAGTCTTCATGTGATTTTGTTTTTGTACAATCATGTCAAGGATACAACTCTCTTCCTTATGCATTTTTTGATCAAAGACGCCTCATTTCGCCAGATAAAAAAAAAGAAATAAATCAGTCTATACGTTATCCGCACGAGGCAGGAAAACACCCAGACATCCATGCTGCCTCCCCCTCCCCGAGACACCTCCTCCTTTCATCCTCCATGTCTCCGAACGGGTCCGTGCGGAGTAAATACAAAATTAAACTACTCACTTTGCGATAGTCTATGATCACGAGCAGGTACAGCCTCAAAGGAGGGGAGGTGTCATGGCTGCGCGAGTTTCTGAGATTTTTTTTATTTTTATTTGCAAAAACATAAAAAAAAGAAGAAGAAGGAACTGTCAGTGGATCGGAGCCGTGAGCCAGGCATTAATTGGGATCACGTAAACACTTCGGAGCGGGAGGAGGAGGAGGAGGAGGACATGTTTTTGGGGATGTGGGATTTGAGAAGGATTCAGTCTGACAACTTCACAGCTTAATCTAATCATGCTTCAGGAGTTTGTAGTGAGTTACAAATGTATACTGTTTAATGCAGTGTTATAAGATTATTTTGCGTTTAGTGTCAGGCATCAAAATGTGGAAATGTTACAGATACGAAAAAACACTCAACGTTATTAAAAGAGCCATATTGCGGGATTTCTGATCTATGTTCTGATGTTACCTCAGCGAAAATAGACCCAAAGTTTGGTTTTATTTCATCCATTAATACACAAGCTCTGCACATTTAGGCTGAGTTCTTCTCTCGAACAGAAAATACAGTGTTCCACCTTGTGATGTCATGTACAGCAGTGGTCCCCAACCTTTTTTGCCCCACGGACCGGTGTGATGTCAGACAATATTTTCAGGGACCGGCGTTTAAGGTGTGGCAGATAAATACAACAAAATAATATGATATGAGCTGCATTCCAAGTGGTGAAGCAGTTTTGAGGGCTTCACTGCCTCATTCGAGAGCCGGTCACTGCATATTATGCAGAGCAGCTCGGTGTGTGGGAATCTCCTGTTGGGATAAATCCGTATTTTAAGTAGGACTCCTGATATTGTCTATTAAATGTAGCTTTCTTTTTCTTGGAAGTCGTAGGCTCCTCTTCTGTCTCCTGGCTGGGCCTTTTCCCCTTTGCAAAGAAACTTTCCAAAGACGTTTGTTTTTTACTCATTTTGCTGCTCCTGGGTTTTATTTTAGCGGTGACCGAGAAGAGCCTGGACCTGAAGAGAGTGACATAGACGGATGTAACAGAGAATTGGGTCATTTTTCAAAATAAAATATCTTTCAATAATAAATAAAGTTATTTATTCTTTCTGTGCGGCCCGGTACCAAATGACCCATGGACCGGTACCGGTCTGCGGCCCGGAGGTTGGGGACCGCTGAAGTTCTACGGTGTTTTTAAACTCCGTACACCTCCACTAGAATCATTTCAAACATGAAGCGCCAATCTCTATTGAACTAAGGGCGTCTTTACACCAGAACTCCTACAGGTAAAAACGACAAAATATTTTATTGAAGGTGCCTTTTATTTAGATGGTGACGCGTTTTTGGGGCTTAAAACGCAAAAATCTGAAACCACCCAAAAAGTGGAAATGTTAAATCTGCTCCACCGTAGCATTTCTGTCCAACACGCAAAACTCTGGTCAGACCTGTACAATACAGTACAATAATGTATCACAGCACCACCTAGAGGCCTGGCATGCACCAAATCGTATTCCACACACTTTTGAGTCACCATATGCATGCAGATTTACATCCAAAAACGCAGGTCTAAACGTGGGATAAAAAGTGAAGACGTGATGCCATTTTAGCGTTTAGACCATCATCATTTAAATGTAGCCTAAAGGAGCTGTTAACAAAACTAAAAACTACCACTAGAGATGTAAATAGACCAATAATCAAGCGTGAATGTGTGTCAAATGTGTGTGAATGAAACAAACACAACACTAGGTGAGTTTTTGATGAGGTAACGGCATTATAACGCGGCTTAAAGCTCACAAGAGTCAGTTTTATGTATTATGGGACCTTTGATAGTATTTAACTTTCAGGGGGTGAAAGTCAACGGCATGATTCCACGGAAATAGAAAAACTGGAACATCATTGTGGAATATTACAGCCAAAGGATCAACATTTCCATAGAAACAAGCCTGAGAGGCCAAAGTGGAGTCTATTTTGTGCAAATAAAAGTCTTGTGCATGTGTGTTTTTCAGTGCAGTTAAAACATAATGAATAAACAACTTACTTTCATTTTAGTCTATTTTTAGGCAAAAAAGTTACATAATATAATATAATAAATCAGAACAAGAACAGCTTAATACGCTTAATACTTTGGAGAAACTTTTGGAAACTGTGAAAAAGTAAATATACAGTTTTTTCTTGACGTACCTTTCAAAACTGTTTAATTTCTTGTCAAGTCAAGCCAAATGTATTTATAGAGCATATTTAAAAACAACCACAGAGCTTAACTAGACAAAATAAAACAGCAAAAAACAATATTAAGGTAATTTAGGTTAAAATACAAAGAATAATTTGACTATAATAAAATTGGAAGGTGCTGCAGGTAGTTTCGGTGTAAAAACATGAACTCAAAACTATTTCTTCGTTTCCACTGTAGTTTTCTTTACTGCATATACTTAACCTCCACCGCTGGCCTGTATAAGCGGACAGCATGTGTACATTTGCTCACAGCGCCCCCTGTCTGCGCCTCTTCATTACTGCGCGTTTCCTGCGGCTCCGGGGCCATATGTAGCCTGTGGAGCTGTGTGCGTGTGCTGACTGTGTATGTCCACTTCCCCTGGGGAGCGTGATATTACCCAGCATGCCTTTCTCCTGGGAGTGCTCCGCTCACAGCCAGAGACGCCTCTCCAGTGAGCCTGATATTACACACATGGGCCCAAATCTACCCCAAACCTCTCCGCGGATGTGGGGCGATGCCAGGACTGTATTTGAGCATTTTCTGGTGTGATATCTGGGCGCTGGGATTAATAAATGTATTCTGCTTCTTAAAGTATACTCTAGAGGGGTTACTGCACTTGCTTGACCTAAGATGCTCCACATTATGGCATTAAAATGATCTATCACCATGGAGACAAGTAAGAAACAAGACGAGGCCAAGTTACAGGACAGAAATGCAAAGGACTCACTGTTTTAAAGTTAATTTTATGAAGATTATTAACATTTTGATTTGTTTCTATGGTTATTTTAATGTCTTTCTTATTCTATAAAGCTCTCTGAATTACTTACTGCTGTACAAATACACTCGCCTTGACTGTTGTACATTGTAAAAAGAAAAATGAACCAAAACCAACAAAAACATGTACATTCTTGTGTTTGCAAATGACGTCGGTATTTGAATGCAGTGTTTTTCTTTGCATTAGACGGTACAAAATCGCACATAAACTCGCCGTGCCCACATCTCAAGAGCTTTGGAACGCTGCGTGTAAATATTGGCAACGTGATATTTTACATGTTATGACACAAACTGTAAACTAGTGTTCGCTGTTAGTCTGCGCACCGCAAATTCAATCAATGTACTCAACTTCTGTTCGCGGCTACAGTCAGCCAATCAGAGACCTGTATGACCTTTCGCGGCCAATCAGAGAGCGGCTCGCGTCTGTCACCTGGACAACCGGACACAGGTAGAGACTGGAGCTTTCCTCAAAGAACGTGTCATGTTGAAGTTAAAGATGCATTTGTTTGGAAATGTTTTTGCTTTGAATGTTCTACAGTGTATATCTATCTCCATGGTAACAAGCAGGTGACGCACTATTGGCCAGTTACAGGTAATATCTATGTAGAGGTGACCCCACTTAATATGAAAAATGTAATTGAAAACGTGCAAGATAGATATGGTGGTCTCCATGGTGACAAGCAAGTCACGTAGTGCGCCTTTAACTTATCATAATAATATACTGATTTAAAGGTACACTGTGTAACTTTTCTGCTTGTCTCCATGGAGATGTTGTCTGGAATGTCCTGGCATGGCGTTAAACATGTCCATGTGGCATTTACGCACTAACATGGGCTTTTATCGACTTAAAAAAGTGCATTCTTACTGTGAGTAGGCTCCCCTCTCCACAGATCTGACAGATAACTTGGCCCTGTGGCGTAACCTGATGTTTCCGTGGAGATAAGTAAGTATAATGCCATACTGCGGAACATTTTAGACAACATCTCCATGCAGAGAAGCTGGTACAGGAGCCTTTGTTGATACAGTAAACCTTTAACATCTGTCTCCTCACATTTAATTTTCTGTGCATACTTAAACTAATAAACATGTAGTTTTAACATTTGGACCCAATGAGCAGCGTTACACAATAAATAATCCACAAATGTTAAATCATACTTAAACCCAGTCATATAAAACTCTGAGCTTCCATGAGTCTTTAAGCACCTTTACACTCGAAAGCTATTCACTTAATTCACACCAAATCTACTTAAACTACTGAAAGCTTATAATAAATGTAAATAACAGAGCAAATTACAGGTATTGGAGACCGTAGAGGTAACTTGAGAAGTGTTTGCGGAGCGGGTTAAAGACAAAAGAGGCTGAGAGAGTGAGAAAAGAATGAAAAAACCATGGCGACAGGGCCGTGCGCTGCCAACATCTGTTTCCTGTGTTATATAAGCGCAGGGGGTTGGCCTGGCCTGGAAATGGAACATATTAAAAAGTACTGCTACTGACCCCGTACGCTCACACTAACGCTAATGCTACACTCATGCTTGATTCATGAGGGTTTTAATAGTTTTAATAAGATAAATAAATTACAAGGAATTAAGATGAGTTTACCAGGAAGACCATAAATACTTCCTTGTCTGTAACTGTAACCTGTTTTGTCTCTAAACTGGATTCTAATAATGATTCAAAATGATCGTATATACTAAATGAATATTAAAGTAACTGTTGAATATTCTGATAATTGCTATATGGTCTAGATAAAGAGGTTTAATTTTTTTTTTTTTTTTTTACAGCATGAGACAGATTTTTAATAATGTATATCTGTATACTTGTATATCTCAAATACTTTTCTGATGGCATATACTCCAAATACTTTTCTGCCTGGACAGTTTGGATTGTAAAAAACCCAATAAAGAGTATTTGCAGTATTAGTAGTAGTAGTAGTAGTATTTGGTATTTAAGACCGCACTAAGCTCAAAAAGCAGCAAATCATAATAAGAAGACGCTGGAGGTTAAGTCAGTCCAAAAATAACTAGCGTTTCTCCGTGATCTGAAGGTTGACGGTTCGATTCTGACTCTCGACGTGAACGTGATTGTCAGAGCGAACAGATTCACTGACCCAGAGTTTGGCGAGGCGATTCCAGGTCCCGCAGATGGCTACCGTTGTTGTGTCCTTGGGCAAGACACTTAACCCACCTCACCCCCAGCGCGCGCGTATGTCGGAGTATGAATACGTGCAGACGGGTGAGTGGTTCCTTGATGTAAAAGGGCCCCGGAGGTGGAAAAGTGCTCTATAATAACGTAACCAGTGCGTTTTTCAGACATTGGGCTATTCTGTGTTTTTTAGCATCAGGTCTGGGAACAGTTTAGCGCCACAGACTGGAAATTATTGATGGATTTGTATTGTATTGAATCTTGTCAGTTCCTTTTTTATCGTAACTGCCGCGACTGGATTGATGTTGCAGCTCTCGGTGTTGCGAGTGTGTAGTAACAGCGCTGTCTATTGTCTGCTGTCTTTTGTTGTTGTGTTTTTGTGCCCATCTCCATAAAGGAGACAATAAAGACTAAATGTAGCTCTCTCCATGGAGACAAGCAGCTCAATCCCTTTCGCAATTTACAAGTCAGATCTGTGGAGAGTAATTCGATAAATGCTGCATAGTGTCACATGCATTTAAAGCCATACTGTGGAACACTCAGGGAAACCGATACAATCTACATAGAGACAAGCAGTTGGCGGGATCTCCAAGCAAAAAAAGTTTTTACAGAAGCGTCTTTATCTCCAAGTGTAGAGCTAACAACAACTAGCATGCAAACACACACATCCTGACTGTATGCAGACAGTTTGCAATGTACATATTTTGCTTATCCTCATTTAGTCCTGGTTTAGAACTGGTTTAGTTTAGTTTAAACCTGTTGTTATGTTTTAATGGTAGTTAAATGTTAGATTCACATGCATTTAAAGCCGCATTGTGGAACATTCTGGGAAACCGATACAATCTACATAGAGACAAGCAGTCGGCGGGATCTCCAAGCAAAAAAGTTTTTACAGAAGTGTCTTTATCTCCATCATGACAAAGCTAACAACAACTAGCATGCAAACATACATGTCCTGACTGTATGCAGACAGTTTGCAATGTACAAATTTTGCTTATACAATATTCTAATTTAGTCCTGGTTTCGTTTTGTCTGTTTTAATGGTAGTTAAATGTTAGATTCACATACATTTAAAGCCGTACTGTGGAACATTCAGGCAACAATAACGTCACCGTAGAGACAAGCAGCCCCTCCAACAGAAAAGTCAGAATAGAAGTGACCATGATAAAGACATAATTTATACACTGGTCTCCAAACATGTGCGTATCCATCTTTATAAGCAGATTTACTGACCGAGGTATTACACTGAAACATATCCTAACCTTATGTATTGCAGTACTTTCACCAGCACGTTCACCATTACTATTTATGGAGATCTGATGGACATGTACAGATAGGCTCAAGGCATTAAATCTGCATGTGGCTAAGCCTGATTAACCTATGTGATTCAACTATCCATCAACCAGCAGAGGAAAAAGTACTCCACTTTATTACTTAAGCAAAAGTACAGATACTACAGTAAAATGAACACTTGAGTAAAATTATCACATGAAAAAAATAGTTAAAGTATTAAAGTGCATGTTTAAAAATATACTTAAAGAGTAAAAAGTTAAATTTCCTGCATATTTTGAAATCTAATAAAGCTTGTAGTGATTTTGAGAAAGATTTGTGCTAAATTATGAACAGAAACAACTGAATCGCCAGTAGATTTTTTTTTTCTTTCTGTATATTTTGTTTGCTCAAATTATGCTTTTTCAGACAATACATTTTTTTTTTACTTTTCTGTCCTGTTCCATATGTAGTTAAGTAGAAAATACAGATAGTGAAGTAAAAGTAAAAAGTATGCAATAAAAATGTACTCAAGTAAAGTACATTAACTAAACTTTTGGCAGTACTTTATTATTTTTATTTCATCATGTGTTCCACCACTGATATCAACACTTAACATAGAACTTTTATAATCTTTTAGTGCACCGAGATATGATAAATAACTGTAATCAAAGCACTGACTTGAAAAGTGTTGGAAAATGTAGCAGAGATTTCAATGAAAAGATGAAAATGAGAGACAAAGCAGAAGATTCCTGGAGGAGACTTTGAAATAAGCCAGTGCTGTTTCATAATGAGGTCCATTTGTGAAATATGTTATACAACACACGAGAGGACACGGAGACGGAAAAATGCTCATAGAAAAAGTTCATAGAAAAGTTCAGAGATTTGCATTAAAGAGCACGGTGCAACTTATTTAGTGGGGGATCTCAGGCTAGTCGTTTCCATGGAGACGCTATAGCTTTGCCATAAATATTTCATAGTGTGCCATTAAATATCTTACAAGTTCAAGTGTTTTATAACCAAGATAGCTAAAAAAAGATGCATTTTCATAGAGAGTGGGAACGCCTCTCCACAGCTTTGATCTGTAACTTTCCTGCTCAACCTCCATGGAGAGAGAAAAAAGAAAAAAAACAAAGAGAGAGAGAGAGACACACAGACATAGTGACACACTGTGGAAGATTTCTGAAAAAGCAATAACATCTCCATGGAGAGAAGCAGGTAGTGAAGGCTCCACCAAAGTTACAAGTTAAGAAAGTTGAAAACTTTTTGGAGTGAAAGACAATGAATATACTTTTTTCTTTTGAAACTGTCAAAATTATGAGTCATTCCTTTCAAAAAATCTGCCAGATTTTTAAACCTTTCAAATTCCATATTTTTTGAAATACAATTTAAAAACCGAGAAAACCAGCACTTTCAATGAAACTACATAGGGCTGCACAATTTGTAAAGAAAAATATAATTAATTCTGCAAACAAAAATTAGGTTTGTATTTATGTTTTCAAATCAGAGTTCACAGTGCACATTTAGACTGAGAAAATACAGAAATAACCTCTTGAACTAACGCAAAAATTCAGTATTTCAGAACATCTTTGTATAGTCACAAAACTAAAACTTCAATACTGATTCTGACATCACAATGATAATTAAAAAGGCCTTATATCTGTCATTTCTGTCCTGTGAATGTGACGTTTTTAGAATCAATACCTGCACAAATGAGTCTGTAGTTTTTAGCATTAATTAGCATCTGATTTTAGATCGAAACAACAGGATTAATACATTTTGAGAAGAAGATTTTGCTGGTAACAGAGACCTAAATATACCTAGATAATTGCATCCGTGTAACTGCAACTTTTGAATTTTTTTTATTTTTTTGCATTAGCGGGCAGCCTTAAAATTACGTAAATACTTTGCAATGCTGCTTTGCAAGATTTGTCTGTCACCGTGGAGAATTTTTCGCAACATGATATTAAACTGATGTATTTCCATGGCAACAAGCGCAGAGCCAGTTTACAGGTTTGTGGAGAGGTGAGCCTGCTTACAGTAGGATGCATATTTTTCAAGATATTATTTTATTGTAAAAAAAACACCTATAATAAGCAGGTTTAATGCCATAACTGTGATACATTTGAGCAAAACCTTCCAAGAATATCTCCATGGGCACAACCAGAAAAGTTACATAGTCAAGACATACTTAGCCTCACATTGCCTTTACGTTGACCTCATACTGCCCTGATAGTGCGTCTCTTTCCTCGTGTCCGACCTGCCCCGCCACATACTTGAGCTGCTGTCTTCTGTGCCTGGGGCTGCACTCACAGAGCTCTGCCTATTTAAAACTGACAAGGTAATTACTGCCGTTATGTCACTTACACAATCACACCCAGCATAAAGGCATAAAGGCAGAGGAATGCTAATGCTGATGTTTCTAAAAACAGATGCTAGTTATGCTATCTGGTTGTGGCTTGTTTGTGGTAGTCTGTGTGCATACGATGCGTTCGGCTCCAGTCAAATGAAGCTCACCAGGCCAGTGGTTATAGCAGCGAATTTGGATCTGAGACTCATATTAGAAGTAGGAATTTATTTACAGACAAAACTGCTAAATAAAACCAGCAGGATGTTGCAGAGAGAGTTAATACAAACATTTTAAGATCAAAATGAAGACACTAGGGTGAGAATTTTTCAATAAAGTCGACTGAAGCCAGAGCCGATGGAGCCGGAAGTGCCCCCATGAACACTTCCTATTTGAAACCACAACATATAATTTGATTTGCGATGTTAAAAATGCAAAAAAACTGAACTGTTTCATTTTCAGCAGGCTCCATTGGTCCAAAGTTTTTCCTAGACTAGTGCAGATTTTTGCCATTACTGTTAAGCTAACAGCAACTAGCATGCTAACACATACTTCCGGATTAAATGCAGACATATTTTGATCTCAAGAGCTGCTTAGTGCTCATATAATTTAATAATTTAATGCTGATCTAGTGCTTGGTCCTGGTCTGGTCCTGGTGTCTGGTTCAGTTTCGACCTGGTTCCGTCCTGTTTTAATTCTAGTTGTGCAGCATCGAGCTAAATCTTTAACACATCTTCACTTTATGCGTCCGTGGCTCATTACAGCCCTGATCTCCGGCTCTAATCCTGAGGTCTGAAGCTGTCATTAAAGGCACGTCGTGAAGCCGCGGTCAAAAATCCTGTTAGTAAACAAAACCATGACAACCGCTCGCCCCAAGCACTCCCTCTCCTTCCCGTTCAAAACCAAAGACCTTTATTCACACACAGCGACACACACATATCCTGAGTTACAGATTTAAGATTTTTACAGTTCCACATTTTTCAATTTCTATTTTAAGTTTTATGCAAATGTTAAATCTGGAAAGCCCCTCTGCAGTTCGAGTAATTGGAACTTCTTGTAAAACAGGCTTTGCAATGTTCTTACCTCAGCTTTTACAATGAGAATTTAACACACACTTAAGGTGTTATGCTGCGTTCTATTGAATGCCGCTAGTCGATAAATCCGAGTCAGTTCTCCCGACATCTGTTGTAAATGTGTTCTGCTGCAACAGTCTGGAAAATATTGGCGCCCGAGAAAGTTTAATTTTTATTTTGTTTAGCTTATGTAGTTAGCAGTAATAATGTTAAAGTCGCTAGCTCCGGCTAATAAACTGAAGCTGTAGGCTAACGTTAGCTATCGGTTTGGCTCTTACATGGTCAGAAATCCATCAGTCTTGGAACCCTGATTTGATTGGCCGTTCGATTGCACTTTCCCGAATTGGACTTCGCTTTTTTCCTGAGTCCCGAGCACAATAGGATGCTGCATTATTGCCTGACTTAAATGTTCCACAGTATTTCATTAAACATATTTATCTCCATGGAGACAAGCAGGTGACACAACACAGCCGGGCCAAGTTACAGGTCAGATTTGTGGAGCGGTGACCCTGCGCACAAGTGTTTTTGAGCACTAAATTCACCTGTCAATGATACTTTGCAGCTGAGATCATCAACATTCCCTAAAGGTGTGATGCTAACTGGAAGCACTGCTCTGTTAGAAAATCTGTGACTCAAATTAGACTTTAATCTGAGCTTTATTTTCACACAATCTGACCTAAACTGACTTGGTTGGAGCTGATTTTTGCGCTAAAAAAATCTTTCACACATAAAATTCACACAAGCCAGCTAGCATTAGCCAAATGTTTTTTTGGTTAGTCACTCTGACCTTTTTTTTGTTGAAAATCAAACTTCTAAACCAGGACCAGGAACACTTTATTGATCACAGGCTCCTGAAAATGTACTGTTTAAATCAATTGTGCATTTTTCTTCCCGAGTTTTCACTGAGCTTTTTTCTGTTTGCTTGTGTGTGCACTGCGTCGCCATGGTAACCGATCAACATTCTGCCAAAAGAGAAACATGCAGAACACCCCCAGCATCAAATCACAGTAAATCAAGCTAAAATAATCACAAATTACAAGTTTAATGCCATATTTTGAAACATCCCAAGTGGCAAGTATCGGACCCGGCATCAGAAAAGTTCCACGGTGCACCTTGAACATCGTATTTTTGGCCATTCTCTGGCCCGGCGCTGTCACCTGTGTCAGCTCTGACCCAGAAACACAGTGAGTGGAACAAATGGGAGCTGCTGTCATTCTAATCTGAGCCTCTGAAATGGATGGGGACATGATTTGCTCTGTAAGCCTTGTATACCAGGTTCTACTTTGCCTCCGCCAAGAGATGAGAGATACGCCGGCCTCCCTCGTGGTGATAAGGAGGAATTGTCTGGTATAGGGTGATAGAGACGGGACTTCAGCTGTGTGTGTGTTGTATTGATATAAGCATGGGGAGAAGCAAAGTGCACTTCAAAACTTGTTATGTCAAAAGTGCACTGTGCAACTTTTCTGGAGGAGGCGGTTTTACCAGCTGCCTGTTTGGGTTTAGTCTCGGTTATGCCCTGGTTAAGCCCTGGTTTAGACCTGTTTCTGGTACTGTCATGTTGTATTTCAGTGCTGATTTTGTCCTAGTTTAGTTCTGGTACAGTCTTGATTAAGTCCTAGTTTAGTTCTGATTTTGTCCGGGTCTAGTCCTTGTTTAGTTCTTGTTTAGTCTTGCTTTAGTCCTGATTTAGTTCTGGGTTAGTGTGGTTCTCGTCCCAGTTTAGCTCTAGTTTTGTCCGGGTTTAGTCCTAGTTTAAGTCTTGTTTGGTCCTGATTTAGCCCTAGTTTAGTTCTGGTTTAGCCCGGGAAAAGTCACAGTTTATTCCTGATTTAGTTCTGGTTTAGTCCTAGTCTAGATCTTCTTTTAGTCCTGGTTTAGTCCTAGTTTAGTTCTGCTTTTGTCTTGGTCGAGTCCTAGTTTAGTCCTGATTTAGTTCTACTGTAGTTTATGACTTGTTTAGTCCTAGTTTTGATCTTGTTTAGTCCTGGTTTAGTCCTAGTTTAGATCTTCTTTTAGTCCTGGTTTAGTCCTAGATTAGTTCTGGTTTAGTCTTGGTTGAGTCCTAGGTTAGTTCTTGTTTAGTCCTGGTTTAGACTTGATTTAGTCCTGGTTTAATCTGCGTCTCGTCCTAGTTTAGTCCTGATTTAGTTCTGGTTTAGTTCTACTGTAGTTTAGTCCTGGTTTAGTCCTAGTTTAGATCTTGTTTAGTCCTGGTTTAGTACTAGTTTAGTCTGGGTCTCATCCTAGTTTAGTCCTGATTTAGTTCTGGTTTAGTTCTACTGTAGTTTAGTTCTTGTTTAGTCCTAGTTTAGGTCTTATTTAGTTCTGGTTTAGTCCTAGTTTAGTTCTGGTTTAGTCTTGCAACACTCATGCAACACTCCAATGCCATAATATAGACAGAATATACCAAATAGAGTACACAGTATTCCTTATTCCTCATGCGGGTACTACGTTGAGTAAAACAGCGACAAATGGAGTAGCAGTCGTAGTAACAGCTATGGCAGGATGTCACACTCATTGTTGGAGAGAGGTCAGAGGAGGTTTTGCTGCTCAACTGTTCTCGTGTCTTTACAGATTGGCTGTTAAGCACAAGTAGTCTTCAGCGCTGCCATGGTAACAACAAACTATTATTAAAATATTGGTCGAGATAGCTGCTTTATCCACTTTCAACTACTGCCAAACAGATAGTACCCAAAACCAAGACTTGTTACAGTTACAAAAACATGTCATTCTACCATTCTTATACAAGGAAAATGGAAAAAAACACACAGTTTCACCATAGAAACCAATAGACGATCAATAAACTCAATCACCAGTTTAGTAAGCTAAGAACACATACCTCACAGCGAGAAGGTCCCAGGTTCAAATACCAAACCAAAGTCCTCTAGCTAGATATTCTTGGCAAATCCAGCTCAAGATCTGGAAATACAATCAGCTGACTTGTCCTGAGTATCACTGAAGAAACTTTTATGTCTTCACGGAGAGTAACACCATGAGGGCCGAGTTACATGTCACATCTGCGGAGAGGCGACGCACTCACAGTACAAATGCGTGCTATTTTGTTTGGCAGTAAGACACTTGTAATCGGGTTATATTGTAGTTTAATGATACCGTGGAACAATTCAGATGCAATAACAGCTCCATAGAGACAAGCAGGGAGCAGACCTCTCACCAGAAAAGTTGCTTTTTGAACCTTTAAAGTAGAAAAGCAGGAAATTGTAATTATATTATTAGTGCATACTGGATCTTTATACATATATTTAAAATTTTGCTTTCAATTAGGCGTGTAACAATATCCAAGTCTCATCGTCATTTTTGCAACATCGTGGGAATGGTGGGGAGGCTCACAATAGTTTCTCGATATGCATCTCACGGTATGATATTTATTCTGCTATTTTGTGGAGGTTTACAAAATTGTGAACATGCTACTTTTTAATTTAAAATGATGATAAGCCTTTGGTGCTGTTATAATACAAAAAGTAATACAAATAAGTTGTAAAAGTGCTTAATAACAGTTATTTCTTCACATAGTCTGCACTGAAATAGCAAAGGATCATGGTCTATGTAGTTCCCTCTGTTTTTTAGGCTATTACTGCACCACAACAATGAATTTAAGCAAAGAAACTTGTGATTCAATATATTGTGATGGCAAACGATATTACTGTGAGCCTTTTGACGATACAATGTCACAGTATTTCAGTTGTTTAACCCCTACTTTCAGTGTCTCTCAATCTTAATAATTTTCAATCAACTATAAGACCCACTATAAATCCAAGTGCCGCATTTAACCCCATCTTTATCATTAATTTTTATTGCAAATATAGCCACAAAGCAACACAAAAGCCAGACAACAGCCCTTTATAATTTTATCTTTCCAGCACAAATACACACAGGTAAAAGGAATGCAAAGCAGAGAGGAGGAAAGAAAGAGCTTTTCAGATGCAGATATCCTCCGTGAATGGACTGAAATGACAGAGAGTGTGTAATTGCGGGATAGGGCGCGGAGCTTGGCAGGTACAGGGGAGTCTGTGGAGATGTGGCCTGGTTTTGGGCTCATGTGAGGGGGGTTAGTTTGTCTTAACAGGCTGGAGGAGAGAGCAGAGGAGGACAGGTGAGGGGGAAAAGAGAAAAAGAGAAAGTGAGAGGAATAAGACTTAAAGATGTGAGATGTGGATATTTTTTGTGTTTTAAAACGCAACCATTTTGAGTTACCGCTTGAATAATTTTAAGTTTCACAGGGGAAAACAGTCTGCCAAATACTTGTCTCCATGCAGATACTTATTGCTTAAGCTATTGAAATGTTCCACAATATGTCATTAAGACCTGTGAAGAAGCAACGTGCAACTTTAGAGATTATATGGCTTTTATTTTTCTAATAATTTCAATTTAGAAATTATTTTGACATTCAAATTTAAAATAGTGTTGTTAATGTAAGAAGTCATTCTGTTAGAGACTCCTGTTCAGTATGTAGCCCTGTGTATTTAGTGTATTTCCGTGAGTACAGTGTGTGTATTTAGTGTGTGTATTTAGTGTGTACTATAGTGTGGGAGAGGAGCAGGTTTGAAGGGTTAATTAGTGGCTGTCTTAAACGGTGTGCAGCGGCAGAAGACGAGGAGAGCTGCCCTTGCCAAATTCACCTCTGCACATGTTAGCGTTAGCCTAGCGCGCGCGCGCACACACACACACACATGATGAGCTGTTACCATGGAGAAGGCTGGTGCTGACGGCACAATGACCACTGAGTTGTAAAATTTAAAGAGTGTGCAAGAATGCTGAAAATAAAATGCAAAGTAGATGAGTGATTTTATTTATATACTATATAAGGAAATAAGTACAACTAAAAGGTATTTCATATTTGGCTTTCTAACGAGGACAATTCAGCATTGCATTTCTTGCTGTCTATGTGTAAAATACTGTACTAAAATACTATTTTACAAGAGAAACTATGCTAGATACCAGCAGAGGGCGCTAGGACTGCATCTGCTGCTGCACTGAGGAGAGAAGCAACTTGAGTTAGCTCATTTCAGTGTTGTTAAGATGCTTAATAAAGCAAATTTGAGCACAGAAATGACCACGTCAGGCTAGAATATTCCACTCTATGGCATTAAACATACATATTATTTGGAGACAAGGTAAGAACGACCAACTTACATGTCAGATCTGTGGAAATTACTGAAATAATTGCACAATATACAGGTGAGTTTGATGTTATATTGTGGAATATTCCTTGAAAAGTTTCATAGTGTAGTTTCAAACACAAAGCACAACTCCAGGTATGATTGTAATTGGGGTTCAATCCAAAAACCTGTATAAAATGGTTAAAAGCTCAACATAAGGCAATATATTATGAAGCTGTTACACACAAAAATACACACTGCTGTTATGTCCTTGGGCAAGACACCCCAACTACGGCCATGTTCGCAGAGACGGGCAAAGACAAGAATGAATGAATAATGCATTCAATTGCTGAGCGACATTGAGTGTCTATAAAGCCAGATACAAGTCTAATATTATTCGCGATGCTGCTGTATTTCCTTTATGTTTACACTGTGGCTGCTCCCTTGTTTTCATGCAGGTTTGATCACATTGTGCCTCTGCTCTTGTAAAATGCAAATGCTTCATACAATGGATAAATAAAGTGTCCCTTATCTGATCTACACTATACAGTAAACAAACTCACCCTCCTCCCACCAGGACTCGTGAATCTTACACAGACGTAGCCTCATGGAAGATATGTGCTTAAAATGTATTCAGTTT
>JACN01081984.1:0-18260 GCA_000787155.1 Scartelaos histophorus
TTAAGTACATTTTGAATCAGGTACTTTTACTTAGCGGTGCACTATGTAACGTTTTGGATTCTCGTTTTTCATTGCTCTGTCTGGAATGTTCCGCAGTATGACATTAAACGTCCTTAGATCTATGAAATAACAGGTGTTTTTTGCTCAGTATCTGCACTTTTACTAAAATTACAAAGCTGAACACTTCTTCCACGGCTGTTTATTCGTGAATTACACTTGCAAAAAACGATTAGCTTCATTCGAAAAACCGTGTCAACAATTACTAGGAACATTTTATAACTCCATCTTCACATTTTCCCCGTTTGTTATTTCCAATATTATCTTCTGAATATGCATTTTTGTAATAGGAGCCAGTTTGCATTTTAATAACAAATGTAAAAAGCCCAGAGGCAGGAGTTTGTTTAAAAGTTAAGCGTTTTCGGAGTGTCTCGGATTTGTAGCTGTTGTTCATAAAAGAGGTCCGCAAAGTTTTATAGCTGGGGGAAGCAATTTTGTCTTAAATATGAAATTTCATCACAACCTGAGGAAATATTTGGTAGGAAGGAAGTCTCGCTGCGTATTATTGGAGCGAGGTAAAGTGAGGTGAGTCTTAAAGGGAGTCATCGCCGAGATTGTTGTGGAAAATTGCGCGAAAATGTATGTTTAGCTCCGTAACATTACAACTGCATTATTTTTTACCATTGAGGTTTGAATTCCTGCGTAAATCTCAAACAATGTCGAAATAAAACAGAAAAAGATGTACTGTGTAACTTTTCTGGAGCGTCTGCCATCTTTTCGTCTTCATGGAGATGCTATTATGTTCCCTCGAATGTTTAATAGTAAAGTACAGGTGTCTTTATTACCAAAAAAACCTGGAAAAGCACGGATTATTACTGTATCTGACCAATAACCTCGCCTCATATACAGAACAATGTAATGTAATACAAGTTTAATGCCATACAGTGGAACATTTAATGAAATAAGAAGTTCAGAAGTTCTGGTTAGGTGGTTTTTTTGAGGAATTGTACACGCAAAATTCAAAATAAAAGAGAATAATAAGTCAAAAGTTGACGTGAAAGTGAAACTAAACTGAGTCTTTTGTGATGTCACCAACTACTTGAAAATGCAGAAGCCGCTGAAGGCATCGCAAACTGAAATGATGGTATTTTTGTGCTGCAGATTTAGCGGGATTGCACTAAAAAAAATCGAAAAAGTTTGCTAGGAACGGTCGGTAACGCTTTTAAAACATCATATACACAGTTTTTGTAGTTAAAGCGGAGTTAGTGTTTAGTTCTGCAGTCGTTTTTGGAGCTTTCTACCAGGTTTTAACGTCGTTCACTCGTCAAAAAACATGCTGGAAGAGGTTTTAGAGTCGTCCATGCGTGTTTGAGTCATTTAGAGATCTCTCCCTTTACTTATTCAAACTCCCTTTACGGTTATAACCTGCATTATCCATAAATACAGCACACAAAAACGCGATAAACCTGACGAGATGTGCAGTAGTTTCATTAACAGGATGCGCCCTGATTGTGTTGGGATAGTGCTCTGAAGGGGGAGTGACTTAGCATGGAGAGCAAAGAGATGGAACAACATCAAAAACGTAATTAAAACAGGTTAATATTGCGTTTTGGCCGGTGATTCTAGCATTTTCAAACCAATAAAAGGCAACATGGTGATTTAAATGTTATTTGTTAGCGGTTAATACCCCACCGAAGTGTAATACTCCCTCTTTAAAAGTGGATTATGTCACTTTTCTTGTTTCTATGGATACGTTCTGCCTGGAATGTTCCACCGTGCGACATTAAACAGCTCTACTTTGCATTTATTCAATTAGAGGCGGTTTTATAGCTCCGAAACGCCTTGAAAAACAGGTATTCTGACTGTGAGCGGATCGCCTCTCCACAGATCTGACCTGTAACTTGTCCGGTTCGGTCTCTTTTAATGCCACACTGTGAAACATTCCAGACAAAGCTATAATAACTCATAACGGAGAAAAGAATTTGATGGAGCCTCCGCCGGGGAAGTTACACAAAACGCCTTTAAGCTAATAAGAATATAAGAAAAGCCGGTAAGAGGATTCAGAACACACTTTTAGGAGCATTTTTGTGTATATTTTCGTAAAGCCAAAGTCATTGTTACGTCTTCTTTGTGCCGATTCATTTGCATAGAGATCAATGACATTTGAGTGCCATTTACCACCGGGGCCTCTCATTGTGTCAGACTCGTTTGCAAGTCAATAAGGCCTTAAGAATGTGTCTGTGTGCGCAAGAAAGGGCATCCAGAGTAAAGTTCTGCCTAAACTTTGGTCTCCTACAGAATGTGGAAGCAGCAGGTATTTCTGACATGTTACACAATAGTTTTTACACGGTGGGTTTGAGTCCCAGATCGCACAAGAACTAAGGTCTATCAAGGCGTGTCTGGGTGCTCGGGTTTTCCAATTTCCCCGCGTTTCTATGGAAATGTCATTGCTCTGCTTAGAATGTCCCACAGTAGGGCATTAAACAGCTCTTTATTCGTTTACAGGTGGTTTTATAACTCAAAAATACCTAGAAAATACTTTGGTCTCGATGACGATAGAAAGGTTTGATGCCACATTGTGAAACGTTCCAGACAAAGCAACAACATCTCCATGGAGAAAAGCAAAAATGTGACACAATGCAGCTTTAAAACATGCACGATTTAGGTTAGTTGCTCCTTTGTATGCTCCATATTATACAAAATTGACTCTTTTTGAGCTCTAAGTCATGATTTAATATTGTCTCCTCCTCAAAAACAGACCTGGTTTTGTGTTTGAGTCATTTTAATTATTGGTCTGATTACATCATCAGTGCTCAGAATGTTCTGTTCCACCTGGTGATGTCACAAAGATGTTTTGTTTTTTTTCCAAATGAACCACTCCTTTTACCTTTTGTTCAGTAAAGATGGGCATTTCCAGGGCTGAAATCGTCCCAATGATTCCAGTGAAGGTGTGTGGCGTTTGAGAACACAGTGGAGCACTTCCTGTATCACCGCATGACGTCACAAGGTGGAACGAGGAGTGTTTTCTGAGGAACATAGCCTAAATATGCAGGATCCAGGCATTGTAAAGAAGTAAAAATCACACAGGGAAGTAAGTAGAGTTAAAAAGGCCTTTATTTAAATGTTCGGGCTTCATCAGGGCTTAGTTAAAACATTTTTTAAAGCAAGGACCTGCCCTTTAAGAACAACAACAGCTCCAGGTCTCGTTGTGATGAGGAAACAACATTAGAACAGATCAGAAAATAGTGTAACACAAGTTTAATCACACACAGGATTTCCTACTGACCCATCGGAGCAGGACTTGCGTAGATTTTCCTCCATCTTCCAGTATAACAAACCTTAAAAATATCTTAAATCCTCCCGTTGCTCTTAAAATAAGCCCATAGTAAACGTGTGAGTTGTGTGTTCATGTGTGTTCTGTGTGTTTTCAAGATTCATAAACCCTCGGAGCCTCCCTCAGCCACAGAGACGTTTCCTCTCAGTCCTGGAGACGTTTACTATGAGACTTCAGGCACTGAGCCCGTGACGGTAATTATCCCAAATAAAAACATCTTTTGCTTTATTCACATCAAATCTCTATTGAAGCGCCATGTTTTGGGTTGGACTTTATAATTCCATTTTAGGGCTTCTGTGATTTCACTCTTAACATGTTTATACTTCAAAAAACATGTTTTACTCGTATTTACCAATATTTTTATTTTAGTGTCTTAATTTTTTTATTTTTTTTATTTGTCAGTACAGTTATAAAAACATCCTTACTCCATGGTGACAATGGAGCTCAACAGTGATCACCCACTTCAGTTTTGGAAATAAATTTCACATTATTTCAAAAAAACATTTTTCAAAAAATACAAATGATTAAAAACTCACCTATAAAAATTCACGTATAAAAAGGTAAAATTTCAAATGCATCGCTGAGGCTAATCAGCTACATGCTAACTATTATGCAGCTGTCCAAAAAGCACATTTAAAACACAAGATTCTGCAACATTTTTTATTAACTTAGCAGTTTATAAAGTTTCAGAAACGGATTTTAAATTAAATCCACTTTGTGATGTCAGGAAGTCACAGTTTTCAGTTTAGTCACTTTTCTCTTTAGGAAATGTCACGGCTGAAACCATAGACTGTATAAAAAGTGGACTAAGTGAGTGTGATGTCACCCATAGCGTTTAGCGTCGCTCAAATGAGGCTCGCGATGCTAACGGCTACAGGAGCTAATCTGGAGCCAGACTCTAACAAAATGGCGAAAAACAAATTCAGGATCATGTGTCGCGGGTTAATAAGAACATTTTAAGACCAAGATGAAGAGGATCACAGCAGCAGGTCCAGAGAGACGAGCGACAAGATCCTAATGAAGATGAAGAGGATCACAGCAGCAGGTCCAGAGAGACGAGCGACAAGATCCTAATGTAAGTCAATGGGAGCCAGAGTCAGAAGGAGCCGGAAGAGCCTCCTGGAGCACTTCCTGTTTGGCACGCGGCGGCTAATGCGCTAGCTATGTCCATTCATATATATACGGCCTATGGCTGAAACCCTCCAAATGATTCTAGTGAAAGTCAATGGAGTTTTAAAACACGCTGGAGCACTTCCTGTATTACTACATGACATCACAAGGTGGAACAGTGTGTTTTCAGGTTGAGAAGGTTAAATGTGCAGGATTTTGTGTTTTGTTTGTATGTTAAATGTGTGAATGAAACAAAACAAAACTCCAGGTCTGTTTTTGACGAGGAAACATATAACACATAACATAGATTAAAAATGGTGTAATATCGGCTCTTTAATTTGTATTTGTGTAATAATTGTGAATTCATCCGTTTGTCCGTCTTAGAATCTGGACGACGACGGCAGCGGGGGGGCTCTGAACGGCGGCGCCAAATACGACAACATGAACGACGGTCTCCACGGAAACGACTACGATCCGACCAATCACGACGCGGGAACCGTGAACATCGCCCGCGGGGAAAGCTTCGTATCTCCGGCCATGTACGTGTAGAGCGACAGAAGACAGAAACCAGGAACGCAAAACTACTACTACTACTACAACTAGAAGTACTACTACTACTACTACTACAATAAAGGGAGCGGGTCCACAGTACTTCAATTTGAATAAAAATCAAACAGGACACTATGTTACAAAAGATTTTACATTTTATTCACGGTGTTTTGGGAATTTGGGTCATTTTTTTATTTTTGGTGCTGGTGATATTGGTACATTTTTGGTAAATTTTTCACACTTTGTTATGAATTTATAATTTCACGGTGTTTGTTTGGTCACTGGTTCATTTATATTCACTGTCTATAGCAAAATATAATGAAGATGCACTGATTTCAGAATTGATTTGGTGATTTTATGTGTCACTTAAATTCAGGCTCTTCATATCCGCTGTTTTTACAAGGTGAGTCCCTGATTATTTTGAGTTTAATTTAAAAAGAATAAAATTTTAAATGGCAATAGACATCCCCAAAGATCAAAACGTTATGTTCCACCTTGTGATGTCATGCAGTGGCAGTTTAGTTTGAAGTTAGCAGCTCCTTTTAACCTTTTAGTTCAGCAGAGATTGGAAATTCCTGGTTTGAAATCACCCAGATGATTCCAGTGAAAGTGTTTAGAGTTTAAAATGGCGTAAGGTGGAATGTTTTACAGTTGAGACGCCTAAATATGCAGGATTTGTGCGTTAAACAAGACAAAACACTGCGACACAAGACGTGATATTAGGTCTGGTTTAGACTTTGCAGTTTGTAGTTAAAAACCACATCGGAAAACGTGCAAAAAAACTCAAGTGCACCATGAAATAATAATGACAGGCAGTGCGAAATAAACAAATTACAAAGATTTAATTGCTAAAATACGACGGCGCTACATCAAAGTAGTCGCGTGAAGAAGCTGTTACCATGGCGACAAGTCTTACCTTTAATGTAGAAATATCTCCTTCCAGAGGGGAGAAACCGGATCACGTCTGTGCCAGGACGGCCAGAGGGGTCCCGTAAGATCTGAGGGGTTTAAGAGTCTACATCTGTAAAGGGCCTTGAGGAGCGGCAGGTCACAGTTCAGTTTTTTTTTTGGCAGGATCGGACCAACCCGAAGGCTTTCGATGGTGCAGAGATAAAAGTTCAGCGTGATCTTTGAGTTCCTTGTGAATTCTCTCTCGGTTTCCCCAAAAAGAAGAGGTTTTTGAGAGCTTTCTTAATAATATTACTGGTGTATGTGCTCCAGCTCAGACCATTACACAAAATCAGACCAAGAAATTTACTTTTTTAACACAATTTCAACATCAGAGTACATTTTTAATCGTCATTTTGCTGGTTAACACACATTTGACACCATCGACAGGACACATACACAGTTCCATACTTACTTCTCTCTCTCATTTGATACAGTAATTTTTTTTTTATTAAGTCAATGGAGCAAGACGTCTTTCAGAAATATTTTGAAAGCAGAGTTCAGTCCGTATACGTCGCAAAAGTCCAGCATCTTCACTCGCTGATTCTGTGCAAAGTAGTGGTCAGCCCAGTACCAAGATGGCGGAAGCCCAGTACCAAGATGGCGGAAGCCCAGTACCAAGATGGCGGAGGTATTCACGCACGCCAAGAGGCTGGACGTGAGATCTGCCGTTCAAAAAGAGGAGTCATGGCGGACCAGCAAATCTCGATCTTCTGCTCAATAAATAACGTCTCGATGTCAATAAATAATTCTCGATGTCGTAACTTTTCAATTCGTATTCTGATGGTTAAAAGGTACAAATGGACTCATTAGAGAGTTTACGAATCTTTATTTTCTGCTCAGCAACAGCCAAATATGGATAGATTTCCCAAATATGCACAGATTTCTATCCTATGCACACAAATATTTCTGAAAGCTTTCTCGCTCCATATAAATTTCCCTGCTGCTGTGTGTGCTCCATTAGTGTCAACTTTGAATTTGTTTCTTTTATTGCATCATTTTAAGCTAATATTGCAATTTAAAATGTCCAAATTATAACGCAATGATCCACGGGTGTCATAGATTAGAACTATATTGGTCTCGCACTTGTTTGTGGCAGATTATATCACGATAAATCAGCTTTTCAGCTTTTTATTTTAGCTTCTGCCGTCTGTATGAAATATTATTGGCCTATAGATTTCTGTGATGTCCTCTGAAACCCAGCGTGATGTCAGATTTTCCCGTGAAGTCCACACTGAGGTTTACGCGCACTGAGATTTGGGTGTAGCTCCCTTCCCTGTAGAAAAGAACAGCTCAATATCAAAATACATACGCCGACTGATGCCTCCTTTGGCCACCTGGGTGCAGTTTCTCTGTTTATTCAGCCTGAGCACGTCCAGAGCAGGGCCTGTCTGTGAGTGCAGCTTCTGTCTGATAAATATTGTTTTTGTTGCTCCAAATCTCCGGATATATAAGAATAATGCGTACAACAGCGCACTGAAGTCATGCATTTCTATTCCAGGGGTGAGTCCGGGGTCAGGCCAACTTAACCCCCAAGTCCCTGTGGCATTTGGTAACATTTTCAGCTGTCGTTCGTTTCATTTTCTTGGAGTAAATTTGCATATTATCTATACAGTGACAGTGGAGTCTGACAGTGGTGTTGAAATGGACCAGTGACCAAAGTACATTGTGATATTTTCCATTAAAAATAGCCGTGTTTGACGGGCGGTCTCTGAGGTCGGACACCGTATGATGAGACTTGCTTTGAAAATGACAAAATGTGCAGGTGATTTGTGGAAATGTAAAAGTCTATTTCAGCAACGGTGGGCTTCAACTCCTGGACAATAGTCAATTATAGTTATTTTACCTTTTGACGGAGGTTCACTCAGTTTAAAGTAACATAGACTATTACTACATACACTATTATCCCTTTACTTCTGCTTGAGTTGTATATTTAACACTATACCTGAGTAAATATTTCGTTTTTATTCTTTTTTTGCATCCATAATCAACAAAACATTGAACAGTTTGAATTTATTGCACCTCTCAGATATGGTTTTGTGTTTTTTAATGTGGTTTTATTTTATTACATACATTATATTAAGTGTGATGCAAATAAAATAAAACATTCAGTATTTAGAACAGAGGTTTCCACCATTTTTCTTCCAGTGAGGCTCATTTACAAAACAAAAAATCCAGGGAGCTCCCTATTTTAGCCGTCGCAAAGCTTCGGCAAGCCTATAAAAACATAAACCCTTAGCCATTTGCACAAAGTTAGACAATGGAAACTAATCGATTTTTACTTATTCAACAGTAATATACAGAATTCAGAAATCCCTTGGCGAGTTACTCTGAAGAGGGTGGAGAGCTACAGGTTGGAGAACAAATTAACACGACTTTAAGACATTTACCTACGTCCTAATAACAAAATAAATAAAAAAATCAGCAATTATTCTAAACAAAATTCTCTTTACTCTTGTTTTTAGTTCAGGGTTTTTTTTTCTTCCAAATAGATTAGAGCTCTGTTACCATAGAGAAGTGGACAAAGGGGGATGTCACCTCCAGTCAAATGAAGCTTATTGAGGCTGACGGTTACAGAGGCAAATCTGGAGCAGAACGAAAAGTAAAATTTGGAGTTTCGACCATGAACGTCGTAGCAGTCGAAGAAAACGCCACTTTCCGCTCATGTCGGCGACAGGTTTGACCGACGGCGTTGGTGCTTTGACCTCAGGGAAAGAAGGAATCTGAGTCGTCATTAATGTTCATATCTCGATTTACGGACAAAATAGCGAAAGTAAAACACCAGGGTAATATATAGCGGCTCGATGTGAACATTTTAAGACAGTTATAGAGAGAGGGTGACGGTTTTTTAATAGAAAGTGAACAGAGTCGATGGAATGTGACGGTTCGCGGATTTGCTACGTCCATTTAAATATGCAGTCTTTGTCCGTTACCCAATTTTCAAAACCCAATATGGAGGAATTTTTCTATATTTCCATTGTTAATATTATTATGCGTGAATTTTTGGGTTGCGCTGATAAATTATGAGCAGATTTTTTCGTGCCATGAACAGAAGCAAGGACGAACCGCCATAGCTTCGTCAATGCCATCTCTATTTAAGGCTTTTTACTACAAACAATAGAATATTTTATACTATTTTATACTAGCGTTTTCAAAAAGTAAAATGGACGACATGGGCAACTCACCGTCCAGTCAACAGCTAACCACTCTGCCATAGTTTCACTCCCCGGTCTAATAAATAGGCCATTACTTTGGATTTCCTTTAGTATTTTTCCTATAGTGTATTCGCATTGGAGATTTAATACAACTCCACAAATTCTGCATGTTTTAACTTCATTATTTGTCACCAGTGGATAGAAATAAGAGCGTTTTGGTTTTTTTTTTATCTTTAAAGGTGTAACTTTTCTGTATGTGAGTTTAAGCTTGGTCACAATGGAGACGCAATGGTCAGATCTATGGAGAAGCAAGCCTGCCCCATTCAAGTTTTTAAGCTATTTGAGCTTTAAAACACCCGTAACTGAACAAACGCAGCGGTGATATGTTTAATGCTCTACTGTGGAACATTCCAGGCAAAGAAATAACATCCCTCCACCTTAGAAGTTACGCAGTGCAACTTTAAGCGTAGTTGAAATTCTGCGTTCCTTTGATCGCACAAATAAAATCAGAGGTTTATAGAAATTTTCAAAACCCTCTCTCCGGACCACTGCGTTTGAAAAGCTAACGCTAAAATCTGTCCCACTCCCGTCAACCCTCCCACGGCTCCAGTGAAAGATCCAATTAATCTCTAAAGAAAAGAATGTATTTTGCCATTATACTTCTTACAATAACAGCGTTTTTTGGGGGGGCCGGGCAGTGGTCTAGCAAATTGCACTTTATTATGTCATCAAAGCGCGTGTCGGAGAGCTAGCGGCGCAGTTAGCTCATTAATCCTACCGAAGGAGAGCGTAGCATCTTTTTCTGACACAACACTCGAAATTTTATCAGATACAAATGTTGAAGGTTTTAGTTTAATTACTGGGCCGGCGGCGAAGATCCGTTTTAACGCTCAAAGCTGCACTCTTACCTCTTTAGGCGTGTTTTTGATGAGGAAATAACGTTATAATTTGGTAGAAACATCCAAAAAGTTGATTTAATGAAATGAGTTAATGGTGCACTGCGTGATATTTATGTTGGAGCGTTCAGCACCTGCTCGTCTCCACGGAAATGTTATTGCTTCAGCTGTTTTACAAATGAGAGTGTTTGCTGTATGCATATTGGGCCTATATTTTCCCAAAGAAATAGTAAAAAACAATATAGCCCATTTGTTTTGCCATTCATTACAAACAGACTCTCTTTCTGGCTCTCGTGCGAGCAGTGATTTGTTCAGAATATGAGTCAGAAGTCGCCACCTTCTCGCTCCAGCCATCGGCGCCTGGTTTGCGAACGCCTGCAGCTGTATTTTACCTCCACATGCTGTTTTCACCGGGCTACAGCAGCACTCGGACCGGACAACTCTCAAAAATGATCAAACATATCCGGTATTTGATCTCCCCGTGACCGCATAATCAGCGTAACCCAATGTACACGTGATAGATGCACCAAAATTCAGACATTTAAACATTTTCGTGCAAAATTTGTGTCAGAATCAACCCAAAATTGGCACAGTGTAAGCTCAAAGGATGTCGTAGTGAAGATAATCCTGACCACCAAGACCAGCTCAAGATCTGGAGATGGAACTTAAGCTCCTAACACCTTTGATCCAACCAGTTCAAAATTTTCGTGCGAAATTCGAGTCAAAATCAACCCAACATTTGAACAGTGAAAGCCTAAACATAGTAGTAGTAATCCTTAATTAGTCGAGCTCAAGATCTGGAGCTAGAACCTTTGCTTCTATCAGTTCAAAGTTTTCATGCAAAATTTGAGTCCCAATCAACCCGAAAATCGCACAGTGAAAGCCCAAGGTAGTAGCAGTAAAGATAATCCTGAACAAGTCGAGCTCAAGATCTGGAGATGGAACCTTTGCTCCTAACATCTTTGATCCTACCAGTTCAAACTTTTTGTGCGAAATTTGTGTCAAAATCAATCCAAAAAAGTCGCACAGTGTAAGCCCAAAGGAAGTAGTAATAAAGATAATCCTGAAGAAGACTAGCTCAAGATCTGGACATAGAACCTTTGCTTATATCAGTTCAAAGTTTTCATGCAAAATTTGAGTCAAAATCAACCCAACATTTGAACAGTGTAAGTTTAAAGGTGGTAGTAGTAATCCTGACCAAGACCAGCTCAAGATCTGGACATAGAACCTTTGCTTATATCAGTTCAAAGTTTTCATGCAAAATTTGAGTCAAAATCAACCCAACATTTGAACAGTGTAAGCCTAAAGGTAGTAGTAGTAAACCTAAACTAGTCGAGCTCAAGATCTGGAGATGAAACCTTTGCTTCTAACACCTTTGATCCTGCCAGTTCAAAATTTTCTTGCGAAATTTGAGTCATAATCAACCCAACATTTGAACAGTGTAAGCCTAAAGGTAGTAGTAGTAAACCTAAACTAGTCGAGCTCAAGATCTGGAGATGAAACCTTTGCTTCTAACACCTTTGATCCTGCCAGTTCAAAATTTTCTTGCGAAATTTGAGTCATAATCAACCCAACATTTGAACAGTGTAAGCCCGAAGGTAGTAGTTGTAAATCTGACTAAGACCAGCTCAAGATCTGGAGATGGAACCTTTGCTTCTAACACCTTTGATCCTGCCAGTTCAAAATTTTCTTGCGAAATTTGAGTCATAATCAACCCAACATTTGAACAGTGTAAGCCCGAAGGTAGTAGTTGTAAATCTGACTAAGACCAGCTCAAGATCTGGAGATGGAACCTTTGCTTCTAACACCTTTGATCCTGCCAGTTCAAAATTTTCTTGCGAAATTTGAGTCATAATCAACCCAACATTTGAACAGTGTAAGCCCGAAGGTAGTAGTTGTAAATCTGACTAAGACCAGCTCAAGATCTGGAGATGGAACCTTTGCTCCTAACATCGTTGATCCTACCAGTTCAAGCTTTTCATGCAAAATTTGTCAAAATCAACCCAAAAAAAACGCACAGTGTAAGCCGAAAGGAAGTAGCAGTAAAGATACTCCTGAACAAGACTAGCTCAAGACCTAGAGATGGAAACTGCTAAAAATAGTGTCCCATCTGCAAAATAAAATCAGAAAATACATAGCTTGAAATAAGCGTAGTCTCATATAAGCCAGCCTTTTTTCATGTTGTAAAGCTTTTAACTAGTTTGTCCAGTTTGTAACTTCGACTGTTTATATAAATGGACATAGCTAACCCGCTATACTGCTTAACTGCTGCTGTGAGCTTTGTCATTTTGAACTGCTAAAAATAGTGTCCCATCTGCAAAATAAAATCAGAAAATACATAGCTTGAAATAAGCGTAGTCTCATATAAGCCAGCCTTTTTTCATGTTGTAAAGCTTTTAACTAGTTTGTCCAGTTTGTAACTTCGACTGTTTATATAAATGGACATAGCTAACCCGCTATACTGCTTAACTGCTGCTGTGAGCTTTGTCATTTTGATCTTAAAATGTTCACATTAACCTCTCGACATATTCCCGGTGTTCCCCAGTGTTTTTGCCCGTTAATACATTTCTATCCCTAATCAAACCAAATCAACCTTTATTGTCATATTAGTGTGCGTACAAGTGTAGTGCAGGCAAGATGAAATTGCGTTTCTCTAGGTAACAATTATGTGACAAAAAAACATAATTTAAAACACTCTCACAACCCGAGACAGATCCTTTAGAAACCTTATTGCAGTTGCAGTTTAAAGTGACCATAATGGCGGTCTGTGTATAAAGAGAGTGAGAAAAATACTTTAAAAAAAAAACCTATAACAATAATATTCATGGGTCAATGACATGACGTGGGTCCAACTGAAATTTCTTCACAAATCATGAGTTATTCTGCATGTTTTTTTGTCCTTAAAGTGTTAAAATGTTCATGTGGTGCGACCGTCCGCCCTGATAAACTTCTTTAAATTGACTTTAAATCTAATCAAAGTTATTTCCTTTTTTTGTTGTCATATTTTCTGAAGTGTTTTTAGTCCCACATGAAATTTCATCTTTCTTGAATCGATATTTCCCCCATAATATTCAAACAAATATTGTCCGAGCGTGTCCATTTTTTCAAATCCCAATCTCATGTTCATAATCAGAACTTCGATTATCATTCCCACCATGTTTAACAATTTTAAGGTTATTTTCGGTCGCACCACATGACATTTTTTAAGGTCGTAGCCAATTCATGTCCATAAAAAACACTAAAAATGCTTCATATAAATGTTAAACATAGATTTATTCAGCTGACATTGTAAAAATTTGAAAAACTTTAGTATTTGCGTGTTGAAAATCCTCCTTATACGTCATTTTCCCACATATAATATAATATACATGATGTACTTGAGGTGCAGTTGTACATTCCAGATCAACTGTTCAGCATCCTAACAGCCTGTAACAAATTCACTCCTTTAACCGTTAACTGCCGGCCTCGGTGAGCTTCATTGGACTGGACCTATAGATGACGTCACTTTCCCTTCGCCCACTTCTTTGCACAGTCTGTGTTTTGTAGCCCGCCACGTCTTTAGTTGCTGAAATAGACCCAGACACTCACAGATAAAATGAGAAAGATTCAAGGACCCACTTCAACTTGAAAAACGGGTTTGGCTGATTTAATTTCATTTATTTGATTGTTTGATCAGACTAATGGAATTGTCTTTTTGTGCCATTGATATCGAGTGATTTTGAGTTGTGTCAAATCTTTTCGCTGCCAGCTTTGTTCAAACATTTTTATCGTGTTTTATATATTTTTTTTTTCAGTTCTTTTTTCAATTAATTAATGTCAAGAGGGTTAAGCCATTTTGATTTGCTCTTGCAGCGCGGGATACCAATTTTCAGACGCCCCGGTAACATATCGACGCATTTTGTACTTATGCAAACGACGAGATCCGACTATTGTGCAACCTTTAAATTGCATTCTGTTCACGTTTTTGAAAATGCATTCATCAAACCAAGCAACCAAAAACAAGGGAAATAAACAGACATCTATAGTCACGCTTACGTTGAACAGTCTTATCACGAGAATGTGTGTGGTAAATGATCCACGAATACTTGAAAATTACTGCCATTAGAGTCAGTACAGATGTTTGCGGATCAGCCAAAACAATATGACCACTGCTTTATATGCAACAAGCTCCTGCGCGCGTTTCAGAACATGGTTGTATCGGTCTAAACGACAGAATTTGCATGTTTTTATCAACATTTTGAGACCATTAAATGTCAAGGAATCTTTTGATAACACCTTATAATGTTAACAAGGTCTTATAGCCACAGTATGTAACTTTTTAGCCAAAGAAAACTAAAATAAAGCATGTTTTTTTGTGTTTCGGTTGCTGTTTTTTGCAGGTTTGCATCTCCACATACTCGACTCTTATTTGACCTGCTTGTTTCCATGGAAATGTTGCTCCTTCGGCGTTAATCTTCTTGCCTGGGACCCATAACACTCGCTGCTTCAATACTTTATGAAGATGTGAATCCGATCGCAGGTGAATTTGCCCGTTTTCGAATGAGCGTGATTGACGGATGGATTAGCCAATCGGGGACACACGTCGTTCGTCCATATCGGGGAAAAAAAAGGAATAAATATCACAATTTTAACAGAAAATATGGGTCAGCAGTTGGTAGGACACTTAAATCAAATGCTAATTTAATTTTAGATGAATAATTCTAATTAATCTTACACAGCAAAAACTGGAGGGTTAATATTTCAGGGTAAAATATATTATTTTTAATACAAAAAGTGTTATTTTAACTATTTGAAAGTTAAATAGGGGTTTGAATTGGGGTTATTTGCCAGAGTTGATGTGGTTGAAGTAAATTCAACCTCCACTGGTGTTAATTCAACTTCCCTTAGTGTTAATTTGTCCCACCCACCACTTCAAACTCTATTAACTAAAATAAAGTGTAAAAATAAAACATTTCGGTGTGTTGTTTAGCTAAATCAGGATAACTCTACTCTCAATATAACTCTGAATATAACTCTTGATTTTGGGGTTAAACAAGAACTTTGGTCCAGTGTTACTTCCTTAATTAGATTTTTAAAAATGTTAAATTAACTCTAAAACAGATTGAACTCATATAAACCCTGAGAAATGTTAAAATTGATTCGGAGAGTCAGATTAATGTTAAATTAACTCTACAACAGATTGGACTCCTATAAACCCTGAGAAATGTTCAAATTTATTCTGCGAGACTCAGTTTTAACACTCCACTTTTTGTTGCGCACCTTCATGTGTCTTTGCCAGAGTTGATATGGTTGAAGTAAATTCAACCTCCACTGGTGTTAATTCAACTCCCCTTAGTGTTAATTTGTCCCACCCACCACTTCAAACTCACACCAGAGAAGACTAAATTAAATTAACTAAAATAAAGTGTAAAAATAAAACATTCTGGTGTGTTGTTTAGCTAAATCAGGATAACTCTACAAAGTGTTATTGTTTAGCTAAATCAGGATAACTCTACAAAGTGTTACTCTCAAAACGTGAATATAACTCTTGATTTTGGGGTTAAACAGGAACTTTGGTCCAGTGTTACTTTCCAAAAATGTTAAATTAACTCTAGAACAGACTGGACTCATATAAACCCTGAGAAATGTTAAAATTGATTCGGCGAGAGTCAGATTTAACACTCCACTTTTTGTTGTCCTTCCCACAACGGCGACAGGTTTGCTCTGCGTTAGCTTTAGCTTCCCGCCCGATAAGAAAGCGATGAATGACGCAGTAACATATTAAACCAACAGATGGCGCTGTTCAGCCTCATGGCAATGCAGGAAACACTGTGATTTCTACAGAATAAACGAAGCAAAGCGCTAACCTAAAGATTTTATTATTTGGAAATGATACGTGAATAGTGACTTTTTTGTTTCTCGTGCATCACTGAAAAAAAATCAGATTAGACGATCCAGACTGACGTAAATCTGTATAAAAATACTAAAAAAAGATCAGTTTGGATTTGAAATTGTAAATTATATGTCATAAAACGCATGCAAAAAGATGCGAAATATGGTTTTAAAGTTATTCCGCACGTTTAAATTCTTTCTTCACGCTACATTTAGGCTAATTAAAGCGTAGTTCCCCTTTCAGGAGCCGTGATAATTATAATTTTCTATTCACTTTGTGGTCGTATTGTTTTGCTTGATCGTTTTAAACCAATTTATTTGACACAGAATCTTACATTTTTGCATTTTAGCTGATTTAGAATTCCTATGCCTGACTGGATCCCTGGTCTCCGAGCGCGAAACAACCAAATGCTATAATAAATACGTGTACATATTGTGTATAAAAGCAATGAGTCTGATATTGTGGGTGAAACGTGCACTTTCGGTGTTGGTGTCAGTGGCCGTGTACAGAAGATGGACTTTTGTTAAGTGTCAAAATGAGGGATAAGAAAAACAAAAATGTACTATACGATATTAGACTTTTGTCACTATTGAAAATCCGTTTTATTTGGGGAAACGGCGCGACGATGTTTTCACTAATGTTCACAATAATCTGCATGGCATGACTGGTAGCTTGTCAAATTTACCCAAGATGCGTTTGTAAAAAGCCTTTCTGAATGTCAAAAAAAAAGAAATGTGTTATTTTTTATCGCTCATTTTCAAAACGTCGTTCACCGTCAGCACATTTTACAATTTTGTTTGGGAAAATTGGGTGGAATTTCAGCGTTTTTCGCCGTAATTTGGTAAATGAAAATTCAGTTTGGGGCCGGAAATGCGAAAATAACGAGGATTTACAAAGCAGTCGCAGATGCATAAGAGGAGATGTTTGTTTTTTATTTTGTTATGACAATCATTTGAATGTTTCGGTGTTTTGGTGAAGAGGTTTTCTGTGTCTTTTTGGTGATTCGGGGCGGAAAAGGGTCTATTTTTTATGCATGTGAATCTGTCATTTGTTATTTTCAATGGTTTTTCCTGTTTTAAGTTGTGCACAATTTGAACTGAGCCTCGAGCCAAGTTAAAGGTGCATTCTGTCACTTTTCTGGGTCCGTCAATGCTTTTCTCCATGGAGATGTTAGTGCTTTGTCTGGAATGTTTCGCAGTGCGGCATTAAACCTTTTTAATCGTCATGGAAACCGAACCAGACCAAGTTACAGGTCAGATCTGTGGAGAGTTTTTCTAGGTGTTGTTGAGCTGTAAAACCACCTGTAATGTAATAAATGTAAAGCAAAGCTGTTTAATGTCACACTGTGGAACATTTCGGGCAGAGCAACGACGTATTCAAAGAATCAAGCAGGTGATGGACCCCAAACCGAAAAGTTCCATGTGACATTTAAAAGTTAAAATGATCCAAATATGCAGATACAACGTTGTTTTATCTCTCTCCAAAAATAAGAGATTTACACGATCTGGACTCGATTAAAGTGCATGTGACAGGCTCTGAGGATTCTAAAAAAAAATTCTTAATGGGATAATACCCAATGTAAAAATAAATGATCGTTTTACACCAATCAAAAAGCAGTTTGTGAAGAAAGTTGAAAAATATGTTGAAAGTTGAGAGGTGATGTCACTTTAAACATATTTAATAATAATTAACAAAGTAAGTGTGTTTTCTTATCATTTAATTTGTTAAATAATCATTTCTGTATCTGAGGAGTTTTGCCCTGCTCCATGATTATTAGGTAACATATCTTTGAATTTCCTTTGGGCTCAATAAAGTATCTGTGGATCCATTTAACAGTTGGAAATTACTAGCCCGATGTCGTCTTTTCCAACCAAGAAATCACATCTTGAACCTAGAAATTGGCCAAATTATGGAGGAAAAAGGTGTAAAATCTTGAGTAAAATCTTAAATGTCATGATCTTATCTTGTCATAGGCACTTGAACTTCAAATCCCCAATTTCCGTTTTATTTGATAAGTGATTTTATAGAGTTTTCATATTAACACAGAGTCACACTTCCCCTTCTAATAACATAATATGGAGAAGTGTGAGCCGCCTGTGTGATGTGCAGAGTCCTGCACAGCAGCTAAATGCAGGTGATGTTGTGCCTGTTGGCTCCCTGTTAATCCCCAAAATGAATGAATAAATAATGTGGCGTGTTTGCCCAGAGGGGGCGCTGAGCGCGAGAGACTGAATGAGAAGAATTAGACTGAAGATCAGTGGAGGCTGCAGCTCTGAGTCTGTGAGTCTGAGTCAGCAGCTTCACAGGCTCAACACTGAACTAAAGGCACCAAATATGACGTGGAGCTGTGGGGCACTTAAAGTTTCATCAGGGAACTTTTTAGCATCTGTGGAGATACT
>KN492383.1:3740-15389 GCA_000787155.1 Scartelaos histophorus
TTATCACTGAACAGAAACTTAAAGCTATTATTAACTCTAAAAGAACGAGCAGATGTAAATGAGAATAATAACAAGCCTAAGCTCTGTTCAGAAAGGCAAGCAAAAGTGCGTTCACATTCTAGTGATTACGTTCATTTGAGAATGAGCCAGGAGTTTGTAACTGTATGTAACTCTGTTTATTGAAGAAATTATGACATAATCTACAGATCTTGAGCCTGAGCATTATAGGAATTGGCTCCACATATTTGCCATATTAATCTTATGTCTTAAAATCCTTTCAGCTGACAGGAGGTATGTTTTTGGGGGTTTGGGCACCACTTTATGAAACTAGTGTGAAAAATGCTAATTATTTATACTTACTGACACTGAATTTTGTGTTAGTTTTGTTTTCATGTGGATACACCCTGACCTGGACAGCAAGACTTATTATTGCGATATTTGTGAGTTTACAAACTCATGAGAATCTGGACCAGCTCCCATTGTTGTAGGTTCCCAGTTCACCAGAGGTTCAGACCAATCACAGGGCAGCACTGTGGTTTGGGAGGAAGCTAAAGGTGAAGCGCCCAAACGAACCAAAACAAGACACTGACAGACGTGCTTTGGCCTATTCTAGCTGAAATACTGACTGTTTGTTTATGAAAAAAGGGCAGATTGAAGTACTTTGTGCTTTTGTGGACAGGGAAGATGTGCTTTTCTTTAACAAAAGTTTGATTTCTCAACTTGTTCCAGTACTTATCCTAACATTCTACTTTTCCTTTTGTTGGATCAAATGCAAATCAGAGTGTTAAAGGTACCAAGCTGTGATGGGCTGGGTTAGGTCTAGAGATGAGAGAAATATTAATCATAAACCAGATCAACAAACCTGTAACCTGACAGGTTCTGCTACAGAATCCTGTTCTCAAGCTCAGTTTAACTGGATTCTTTATTGTGTGATGTGAACACAGCCTCTGCTGGAGAATAAACTGGTGCTGGACTCTTGTGCATTCACATTACAAATACAAGAGTTACTTTTATGCATTTCTGTGTATTCCTCTTACAATATAATTATTCCCCTCACACCATTTGAAATTGGCATACAAATAGAATACATATTTGAACATTACAGTGGGCAAAATACCCTGGTAGAACCATATGATAAAACCACCGACCTTTCAGATTTAGTGGTGAACTGACCATGAGGGCTGGTGTGGGAAAACCAGGGAGAAACCAGGTATTTCCACCTTTACCAACTTACCTGTCTGTTTTTTTCTTTCAAATTCCTTCTCCGCTCTCCTTCCTGAAGCCGAGCCAAAAGAGCCGAGCGAGTGACATTTTGGCTCTGGTCCACGTGCACTGCTCTGCCGCTCACGTGCACACTCCTGGTATCTCCTCTCAGCACACACTCGTCACCAGTGCGGGAGGGGCCGGGAGTTAGCCTCTGCTGTGCACCCTGCCCTATCGCTGACCGGGTTCAATCCAAAAGTTTTAGAATGGGGAAAAAGGAAATCAATCAATAATACATTTTTCTATAATGCTCTTTAAAAGTATTCTGTGTAGCAGTACAAAATGCAAGATAGGAATGTTGCCAATGCCGTACTGTGGAACATGTCAGGCAAACATCTCCATGGAGACAAGCAGGAAAAGTGACATAGTGTACCTTATATTTTCCATGTGAATGCTTGGATAATGGAGCATGTCGAAATAGCAAATTACCAACATGACTCTACAGATGAGTGTTTTGTGTTGAGTGACTGAAGTAATAAAATGGGTTCAGTGAGTTCTTCTCTGAAACTGAAAACACCTCTGTTCCACCTTGTGATGTCATGTGGTAATACAGGAAGTGCTCCAGTGTGTTTTAAACTCCTTACACCTTCACTAAAGTCATTTGTATACATTTAGCCCAGAAACTGCCGATCTCAACTGAGCAAAAAATAGATGTTAACTTGAAAAGTACCACTTATATGACATCATAAGGTGGAACACGGCATTTTGAGCTTTGGGAATGTGGCTAGACTGATAATAAAGAATTACTCAAACTTATGTGAATGAAGCTAAACACATTCCAGGTGTGGTTTTGATTTTGTAACATTATAACATGGCTTAAACCTCACAGGAGTCAGTTTTGCATAATACGAGCCCTTTAATTGTATCTTTAACTTTAAGGTGGACATGAAGAAAGTCCAATTTTACCCATAATTCACAAGTGCACCATTGACCAGTCACTATAACCAACTGTAACACAGGGTCAGTTCCTTATCCGGCGCTGCAACAAGATTCAAGGTGTATTTTTATAAGTCAGAATGTCTTCATAGAATCCAAAAACACCCTCCAAAAAACACAATTTCAAAATCTCTCCTCTGTGCCTGTGTCCTGTCATGGTTTTGTCCTCGTCTATTGTCTCCTTCGCTCTCCGGGCTGTCCATGTCTCACCTCCTCTTCACTGTCTGCTCAGGCATGTGCAGCCGTGTCATTCCAATTCACATCTCAAACGCCAAACCAAAGTGAGCTTCAGTCAGGCCTGCCCAAACGCCTAGCTCACCTCCTGTTTGGATGTCTCCTGCCAGATACAGCCACAGTCAAAAGACAACCTCCTGACCCCGAAACCAGGCATGTGTGCAAGCGACCAAAGCTCCACTCCAGCGCCACAGAACAGCCAAACAAAATACTATTGTAGGAGGGATGTTATGACAGCTACTGGGTCAAAAGTAGAAAGCAGGAGATAAAAATGAATAAAAACAGTACTTGGGAGCGCTTCTGGGTTCGTAAAATATATGTTAGTTAAAAAGCAGGTGCTCTTCAGAACTGCGCTACTGGACAAATAAAAAGACGAAAATGACCCTTCAGTAAATGTGGGTTGGGGTTTGAAATAGATTAAAAAACATATATTACGCCAAATGTATTCTTATTTTGTTTTGTTTCACTCACACATGTCTGAGTTTGTCTACATCTCCAAAGCTCAGAATGCTCCTTCTAATGTCATAAAGCAGCAGTTTTCAAGCTACATCGGGGATTTTGTTTAGTAAAGATCGTCAATTTCAGGGTTAAAATGATCCAAATGATTCAAGTGAAGATGTGTGGAGTTTAAACCACAGGGGAGTGCTTCCTGCATTAACATATGACCATAAATCACAAGGTGGAACAAAGTGTTTTCAGTTTGAGAGAAGAACTCAGCGGGGTTTGTGTGTTAAATATGTGTGAAGGAAAAAACATTGTGGAAAACATTTAAACAGGTTTAACAGTTGTTGTTTTAGTTACATTTCATTGATCATATTTTGAAGTAGAATTGAATTTTAGTAGATTATTTTTACGATCTAGTTTAAGTTATGGATTTTCAGCTAATATTATGAATGTAAAATGGCAATCCTTTACGTCAGAGTTTTCACCTTTAAATCTGCTTCTTTAAGTTAATTAAGGGAGACAATCCAGCGGAGTTTGCATCATTACCTGACTGAGACTTTTCACACCTCCACAATATGCCTGGTGTGGCATATGTGCTTATCTGCTCCTATCTTTATCTGTTCTACAAACATTATTAGCTGTGTGGCGTTTGACGGATTAAAATAGAAGTGTTAGAATGCAACATCTGGAGCAAAGGAAACAATTAGTTCAGAATACACAGTGTTTATTATAATGTTATTGACAGTACTTCCTCCAGCCAGTAGGGGCAGCAAATGCATAATTAACCATCATACTACTCAAGATCTCTTTACAAACATGCATGGACTTAATAGATAATAGATAATAAATACTTAATTTAATAGATTCATGACTTAACCCAGCCAAAATGCGGAGCGCTAAATTACTTGTATTTTTTATATGTATTATTTAGCTAAGTTTGAATACTTCTTTTCCATTGGTTATTTTGGAGCAGATCTGTGCGGTTCACAAGTGTCTCCATTGTCAAAAGTGAACTGTACAACGCCATGTGAAGTGGACCCCAGAAATTAGCCCCCAGAAGGGTCTAGGGCCAATGAAGCTCCAGCTAAGGCCCTGGTTAAAAAGACCACATGAGATGACTGGACAAAAGAGAACGCAGACGGAAACCGAAAATAATCATTTCTCACCAAAGCCTAACTTGATCTTGTGATTGTGGTATCATGATGTGTTGAGCCGATATGCTTCACAAAACAAAGCTAGTACTTTAGCGACATCTGTTTCCTGTTTATCAATTCAAAGATATAATCCAGTCCAGTATATAATGGATCTAACATGACTCAAACCTAGTGTGGTACTTATACTTTATAGAAAGGTTAAAATGCAGGACAGAGGCATGACAGAAGTGAAGAAATAAAAAACCTGATGATAATTAGTTTTGTGTTTACTGAAATTACTAAATGTCTTTTTGTGAATTGCTGAAATTGGCCGTATAAATATGAGCATAATTCAAATACAATTTAGACTTCTTTATAAAGAAAGCATGAGTTATGTTTGGGAGATGTCAGTGGTTCACACAGCAGAGTCCCGCCCCTGGACCTGGTGCCACGCCCACAGCATGAGGACATAAGGTGGGCCCAAGTGAACCACGCCAATGGAAAAGAGGCTTTTGTGTTAAGAGGTGGAGCAGATCGATGCGCAGCCTCTTCTGGTGCCCGTGGGGTGTGTTTAGTAGGGACGGGAAGAGATACGAGATTGGCTCCACAAGAACGAGACAAGATGAGAGTTTAACATAATTCCTAATATATAAATTTCATGATTCAGTTTCAAATTTTGGCCTCACAATTTTTAATTTATTTGATTTAATTTTTTTTTCTAGTACTGCTGTTCTGAATAAGGGATCTAACTCACCAACACGTAACCCTTTTTTGCCCAATCCAAATGTAAACACTTGGAAAAAAAGATAATTTTTCTTTTTGCACAATCTTATGGAAATTTTGTCTCATGAGATCTTGTACCATCCCCAATATTTAGCATAAAACCCTGTGTTGCTAAGACGTCACCCCCTGAAGCACATGGACATGCTGATCCAGTGTGAATATGCATTATGCTGAAGTTCCGCCTGAAAAGCACGAGGCAAAACAGGAACAGCACCTAGAGATCAAGCAGGTGTTTGGAGCAGGCTCAAGGTCATTTACGCCTAAAGGCAAAGACTCCTCCACAACTGTTGGGTTAAATCAGTGAGCATATTCATGGCCAGTTCTTGACAACTCTAGTTTTAAGGGGGCGGACTTAACTTTAGCCTTACTGACCCATAGCTAAGCACACATCTCCTCACAGGCTTGCACTCCCTCCCGTTGTAGCTTATCCCCTAGCCCCTCCCTCCCGTGGGCCCTGAGCCTCTCTTTGATCACCGCCCATTGTCCGGACACACTGGGTGACCTGTGTGTGAGAGGCAGACGCATTTGAGTTCAGCGGGGGGGGGTTGGAAGTGCATAGAGGGTGCATGCTAACCTGTCGCGGTGGACATTGTATGAGCTACTTCCTGCCCCTTATAAGCCTTGACCCGGGGAAGCAAAGCCAGAGCAGCCCTTTGTTTAGTCGCCCTTCAACCCCGGCCTGTGCCCTGCCCCCTCCCCCCTTGACTCCTCCACGCTCTTTTCTTCTCCTCCTCCCTCCCAACCCTTGCCTCAGTCCTCCTTGAACCCTCGGCGTACTCCAATGCCGAACTCTTGGATTCGGTCATCAAAGAGACCACCAAAGAGCGGGCATTCCTCCTATGATGTTGCCATAGAAGCAGATTCCTGATATACTCCCGGGGCTTTGAACATGAGTCTGGGAGGGGGTCATTGTCACCTAAGGGTCCACTCAGACGGAGCAGATGGGAGAGCCCCTCAAAGGTTAATGTATGTTGGAGATTCGAGAGGTATTTGAAGGGTATGGGCCAAAGGTAACAAGCTCGAGGGGATGATATGATTATGAAGTCTGTGAATGGGCCGTGTGCAGCTGCCTTCAATCGTAGACCTTTGGCTACCTGACTGCGAGCGCTAATACACGTTTCGGTTCTTAAAATAGATTTTTTATGAGCTTTCTACCATGTTATAACTTTGTTCCCACATCAAAAACATGCCTGACGAGGTTTTACATGTCATCCGTGCATGTTTGAGTAACCTAGCGCATGTGTCACCCATGCTCCTACACAATTCGCCATAAATATACAAAAGCATGATTCAAAACTGCACGCAACAACTTGACAAACCTGATGCGATGTGCAATAGTTTCATTAGCAGGATCTATGGGGTTTGTAACTTGACAGCGTCCTGAAGTTGGAGTGATTTAGGGAGTGGGAATCAGAGCAGTAAAAACATTATTTATGAAACTTTGTGAAACTTGTAAAAGGTTAATACGTTGATTTTGGAGAATATATAGCATTTTCAAAACAATAAAAGGAAACATAGTGATCTAAATCTGTATTAGAAGTTCATACCAAGCTTTTCACACCACGTACCACCCAATACTTGACCTAAATTTGGGCTAAGCCAGGTCTGAAATGCATCAAAACGACACACAAGGTGATTCTAAATAATAATTAACCCAAAAGAGAGAAGAAAAAAAACAACATGATAGATGTGTCTCTAAAACAAACACTCAAACTGTCAGTCCTTGCACCACCAGTGAAAAAGAGAGTTTGCGAAACACTTTTCTTTGCCAAAATCAAGTTTAAAATCATAACGCTGATGGAAGCTTCAAGGATGAATTCATTTTTCCTGAAGAGCCTACGCTTCTAAAGGTGTGGCATGTGGAGTTTATTTAGAAATTTCACAAATCGCACTAAGGTGGAACATCGCAGGTTTAGTCAGTATCAAAGCATTCCCAAAAGCAAACTTGAACTTGAGAAAAGACAAGCAATTAAAAAAACACAGATTTAAAGGTTATATTATATTACACAAAATTGACTCTTTTGAGCTTTAAGCCGTGTTAGAATGTTGTTACTGCCTCAAAAACGTACCTGGAGTGTTTTGCTTCATTCACATGTTTGAGTAACTCTTTATTATTAGTCTGTCTACATCTCCAAAGCACAAAATGCTCTGTTCCACCAGTTATTTTTTTTACCTTTAGTTTGGTAGATATTGGCAATTCCAGAGCTGAATGAATGTGGAACAGAGTGGTTTCAGTTTGAGAAAAACAACATTTTGACATAAAATAGTGTTAGTTTACATTTCCGGGCTTGCACGTGATTTTGTCCTGTATGGGTTAATCACTATAAATGAATCTGGCAATTTTGATTCTTTTGGTGTGATTATAACTATTGTAAATATAAATTATAGTTTTGCCTCAATCAAGAAGTAATTTGCAAAAAAGTTGAAAAATATGTTGAAAATTACAGGAAGTGGAGAGTTGTAAACATTGGGGAGAATTGTTTTCAAACCTTTGTCACAATTTACACACCGGAAACATATATTTTCCTGATACTTTTAACATTAATCCAACAAAATAACCGTTTTCTTATATTTGTATGTGTCAGATCATTTATTTGTACATTAGAGGAGTTTTAGGTCATACTTATGGAATTCTCTATTGTGATGTCACGATTTCCAACAAGGAAATAAAATTTTAAACCTAAAAAAATGTAATAATTGGGAAAACAAGTGTGAATGTTTTCCAAAAAAAGTCTTACATATAATGATCTCAACTGTATTTTAATAAAATGAGTATTCTTCCCTGACATAGGCAGTTTAAAGGGCAGGGGGTAGATAACATTTAGCACTGTTTACATAGCCTCGCCCCGTTCTAACAGTTTAAGAAAGAAATCTGGGCTGGGAGGGAGTGGGTAGGCTAAGAGCTTGGATCTATAATGAAACCTGGATAAGGTTTTCCTCCTCTATCCCGGCTCGAGACGACTCGTGGCCGCTCCAGTGGTTTCCTATAGCGCGCAATGCATTTTTTTGGGAATTCAACTTGTCCATGTTTGGCTGAAGGGCATCGACAACTTTCACGAAGGTCAGATTTTGTAGGGCTTCTTTTCTATTTTCACAAAGTTAGTTTTGTAAGACTTAGCATAGCCCCGCTCTGAGCCCGCGCTAACTCCGCTATAGCAGCTCTGGCTTTGATTGGTGCAAATGCTCCGCACCATACACATTACAGACGTTACACGGGTGGGAAGCACTAGCCTGTGTTGAGGAAGTATTGCAGAAGAGAACATTATTTTTGGGCCCATGCACCAATGAGCACAGGCCATTGAAAACAATATGACGCCATCTTGGGTTCACCTTCAGGTTTTATTATAGGTCTATGGCTGAGAGGGTGGGAGGGATGAGGTTGGGGATACTTGTTGGGCCACACAAGGAGCACTAGTTTGTTTAAGCTCTCTGGTGATTTGCTATTACTTTTCTTTAAATGCTCTCCCCAGTGTATGAAAAGAAAGGAAAAGAAAAACTTTAATAAATAACTGATAACAAAAAAGACATACATTTTACTTCTATTGTCTGTTTCCCAGTAGGAACATTGTCATTAGAGACGGTGTCACGTGCAAAGATACAACCAACACAAAATAATACAAGACACATACTTTAAACACGAGTTATCCAGTACACGAGGATTCCAGTCAGGTAACTTCAGTCACGTTTGTCATCATAACTATGCAGGATATTTAATGTCCCATAGCATTTGCACAGAGAGGATGATTTAGTCTAGACAGACAGGTTGGATGACAACAACATAAGATGCTGTTTGGAGTAAATTTGTGGTTATACAGAAATGTGTTCTCTAATAGAGATAGTTGCTAGTACTGTAGGAAACAGAAAAGAACAAACTATAATGCAAATTTACAATATAAAAAGCTATTCAAAATGTAAGATGCATTAAAATAGTTATTCTTATTTGACTGTTCAGGCTGCAAGTTGCTCAGTAATGTGATCTAGTTAAGTAACGCTCACCTGATTTTCACAGTCATTCTTTACAATTGTTTGACAGTTTATGTTATGAGGAAATGAATATATCAGTGCATACAATCTGAAAATATTAAAACATAGTCAGTAGAACTATAATACTCTGTTTCGGGGATGTGTTTTATTATGAAACTTGCACATGGTGTTCCTTGTAATAAACTAGGTGTTTTGCACATCTACTTAATTCATATGAAAAACATGTTTAATCTGTTTCTTTGGCTATTTTTTTCCCCTTTCTTGAAGCATGATTTAATTTGGTGATCAAATATTTGGCAGGCCTTACTTACTTACTTAAAATAACATAGTCTCCTTAAATCATGCAGCATTGCACCACTACCATTGACACACAGAACATTACAAACAGTTTTAGTCGGCTAATTTGCAATAAAACCTACTCCACTATGTCGCCAGTGAAATCCCTGCATCACGCGTTGACTATAAAACACTGCACAATTCTAGCCCCTCAGATCCCACTTGTGTGAAACTAGTGTCTCTATTATGATACTTATAAAAGAGGAAGATTACTGACCAAAATGACAATAATTACACAGCACCACTTTCATCACTGTTTATGGCACCCACGAGTGCCTCCGCCAGTCCAAGACCAATTACATGAGCTGAGTGTATTTGGATGTTTCCATAGCGTGGGAGTGAGCTCGTGAAGCAGGCGTGTCCAGGCTCAAGGCTCGTCAGGCCCAACTGAGCACAGAGAGTGAAGGCCGAGGAGAGCGGAGATGCTACTCTGTGGCTTTCATACCAGAAATTATACGAATAACATATTAGCATAATTATAAAGCTTATAATGGTCTTTAACCATTGACCTTGAACTACTTTTCATAATATGAGACCTTCTATTTGTGAAAATGTTTGCTAGCTAAAACGCTCTGTTGACTCAGGGTATTGCCTTGTTAGCAAGAGAAAAACTTAGATCAAAGACTCTGAAAGCTTTCACACAAAGTGCCCTTCCTCCAAAGAAAATATCTGGCTTTCCCTGTACCACCAGTCCGAACCATGTGCTATTACAGGTCTAAACTACAGTAGTTCTAGCACTATAACATCACTAACACAGGCTATAATTAAAAAGTGGAACTAATTCCCAAATGACGTGACTAAGGAGCATCATTGGCGCTAGCAAAGGACTCTGCATTGGTTCTCATTCATTCTTATATCATATGCAGAGGCCTACTATACTTTTTTCACTGACTTTATTAGAAACATAAATGACTATGGTGACTTTCCCTAACACAATGTTAAGTCTGACCATGTGAGCTCTAACGCTGAGCTAAAGAGCATAGGTCACTGTCCTATCTGCCAAGTTACTTTAATAGAAAGGTATTTCCCAGGTATAGCGCTAAGGTGTGGTGGTGTGACTGTTGATCTTTACTTGCACGGTTAGCTTGCCAGCCTATCCCGTATTCCCCTACCTGTAATATTTGTCCTCCTCCTGACCCACCTTCCCTCTTGTTGTCTGTCAGTCTTTAGGTGGTGGATGTTAATACTTGTTACTTCATGTGCTTCCCATCACTCACGCTCCTTTGTGAGAGGACCTCAGAGCCGCCATTGGCAGACTGCTATCTCTTTTTTTATAGAGACAAGTCTGGGCCTGAACAATAGAACATCGTTGTGCACGTCGGCCATGCTGGAATGCCGGGGATCCATCGGTATGCAACCAAGCAATTACTCACAAGTACGTCAGCTTCAACAACAAGCCTGCAATTTGCCAATTACTAACCCTCATTTGAACTGCTTTGACGGCATCAGAGTTTTTTATCACACAGATAGTTGTAGGCATTTGCACTAATCTCTTCCCTGTAGTGGGGAAGGGCTGAGATTGGTAGTTCCTATAATACTCTGGGCAGGCACTAAAATGGCAAAATTACTCACTGGAAAGAAGCACCTTGGATGGGTTTATGGAAATATTAAAAACTCGCCCATAGTTGTTGGTACAGGCATAAAACAGGTTTGTAAAAGTTCAAAAGGCACTGTGCCCGATAGTTACTGACTTCAAAATATGAAAAACAGAACTAGATCATTTTAAAAGGTTTGAAGGTGTCAAAGTGAGTCTTCACCTTATGCATTGAGAACATCCACCTTATTCACTGAGTTCATTCAATGAGTTTATAAACACTTTTCACAACTTTCAACACATCTAGCATGCTAGCATACACTTTCTGATAAGCCAGCAATAAAACCCTTTAGAATTAGGTGCAGACAGTACACAGCAGACTTATTTTAACCTCTAGAGCTTATACAAAAGGCTATGACTGTACGGGAACACGGCAACTTTGGCTCAAATACAAGGAAAAAATCAGGTACATGCCCTTTAGCACAACTATAAAGTGTAATAAATAACAAAATCAAATAGTATTTAGGAACAGAAAACTAATCACATATTCTAAGAGTTTTAACCTTATTGTTGTGAAATGAAATAGGTCTATAGAACTGTGAACTGTGTAGTTCTTCTCATTGTTGTACCTGTCAATACTTGACGCAACAAAAGAGGAAGAATGCCAGTAAATAATGGATCGGTGACTTGAGAGCATACAAATGTCTTTACCGTATAGAGAAGTTTCTGTTACTCATTTATCGTCTGTTACTCATACAGTGCAGTTCTATAGGGTTGACTGAGATGTAGAAATGATATTTACATTGTATGCATGTGTTAACAATAAAATAATACACATTAGTAGTTTGTTTACACCTTTTTGCCTATAATTGAAACCGGTCATTTACTAATACTCTTGCATGATGTAGGCCTGTTTGACTTGTTCTTATGTTGCTTTACACAATTCCTATTAGATATGAGATTTGAATGAGCTAGTCTGTCTATATATATATATATATATAT
>JACN01071869.1:0-15063 GCA_000787155.1 Scartelaos histophorus
GCATCCACTTTTCCATCTCCATGCAGGTGATATCAACAGTTCCAAGTCAGATCTGCGGAGAGACGACCCCCACTCACAGTAGAATTACATGTATTTTTGAACAGTGAAAACAACTGTAATTGATTTTGATGACGTCTAAGGCTGTATTGTAAAATAATCCAGGCGAAGCTTTTTCATCGCCATGGAGACAAGCATGTAGCAGACCCCCCAACTAGAAGATGGAGCACTTCAGAACATTATTACTAAATGTTCCTTTCGATAACATGTCATCATACTTACAACTACTTAAATCCAAAGACGATTAATGTCTTTGTCCCGACTTTTTTTTTCCTGTTTTCTTTTAGTAAATAGAAACGATCCATCTGTTAGTTAATAGATTTCACATCGTCTCCCGACTTCTTGTACGGTTTTATTGCACCGCTAACACTCTTGGGCATACGATACGCTGCAGAAAAAGTTCGCTCGTCAAACAAATGAGCAATATTTCAAAAGCAAAACAACACAAATGTCTTGAGACTACTTTGTGTTTACTTTGGTGAACTTTGCTAATTTCTCTCCTCTGCTCACACACATCACTAAGGCACTTTATTTCCTGTCCAAACATGCCAAAATATGACGATTTTGATTTATCTTAATGCGTGCGTGACTCGTGTTCTTAGCTTCCATGGCGCCACTAAAAACTCAACACATTTCATTAATTTCCCTTTATTTACACTCCTTTACCTGTGCTAATGTAAGCTTTTGCATAAGTCAGCCTTTTAATTATCACTGAATACCAATAAAAGTGGCCTGCCAGGAAAAGTTGGCCACACTTTGGTTTGCTCCTCGTCCAACACAACAGCACCATAAAAGCATAAACCATTATCCATTTACATTCTGTTTGCTAACACCTCAAGGCATTTCATTTCACATCCAATGTTTTTAAAGCAATTTCGAAAGTGTGCATTTTAGCCCGAGGATGAGTACGGCAGACTTAATTACAGAAAATTCAGCACTCAGCAACTTTTAGATTTTATAGTGAAAGTTTTCTTACAAGCATTGGAGAAGTGGAGTGTAAACCTCCATGGCTCTTCCAAAAATGTCCCCTGCATATCCTCTAGGGCTCAAGTTGTTTATCAAAACCAAAAGCGTGACTTTGCCAAACACAATCCATCATCCCTCAGTAGATTAGTTTTCTACTGGTGCAGTGACTGTCCCGGGATAATTGTGGCCATGATGCTATGCAGACGTCATTGTAAACAGCACTGTCGACACTTACAGAAGGCGCACTAAACAGTATGAAGCTAACAGATACACATAATTAATGGAGAGTAGTACCACTACTAGTAGTAGTAGTAGTAGTGTAAATTGATCTGCTGCAGTAGGTGTAATGTAGTAGTAGGTGGATTACCTATTTTTTCAATGCTCTTTTTATCTTTATCCAGGCTTGGGACTGACAGAAAGAATAGCACTGATTTCTGCCTATACATGTTCTATTGTATACTGTCATTAAGGCTGGGCAATTAATCAAAGGAATTTGATTAATTCTAGTTTTTAATTTTGGAAACATTGTGAAATTAAGAATTATTATGAAACAAATTTCCTCCTGACTTTATTACTTGCAAAGCAGCAGGGTTATTATGGAATAACAATTATCTATACATATACATATACTATAAATATCTATACAAATGTAACTGAAGCAGCTTACAAGTTTTTAAATAACAGCATATGCTAAATATTTTAATTGTAATTGTTCAGTATGTTGGCCATCTTGCCCAGCCCTAATTGTCATTGTTGAATCAAATATATTTGTATATATTACTTAAAAATACTACTTAACATATAGTTACTTTCTAATGCTCCCGTCACATTCACTTTTAGCAGCACAAGTTCAGTCAATCTTTACAATAATTAGGCATGACTCAGGGACAACAATTGTTTTAAGACTTAAAACTTTAGGCGTGCCTTTACATTTGACCATTCTCACCTTTTATAAATCAGTCTTTATATAATCAGAGGGTGAAGACAAGTTGATGGCCAAATTTACGGTCAATTACCATCAGCAGTAGTGCTTTGATTAGAGCGGTAAATCTTAAGTGTTGGTCTATCCTGTTGAGTGGAGTGATGTCTTACTGTAATAGTCGGACTTTTATATTCTGTCTCACTTACCTCTTATTCATGGGCTTCAACTTCCTGATACAGGGGATGTTTTGAGGACTTCTTACCATTCAAAAGATAAAATATTTGGCTCTGCATTGTTAATTGCCATGACAACGGTGCTCTGAACGCCCATACAGGAGGGTCCAGTGTTAAAGTCTGAACCCTGGGTTGAAATAATCACCATAGTACATATTACTAATAATAATTCTGGTTGTATTTGCCCACTTGAGGATCATATTTCAAGGATCACATTTTCAAGAATTGACCTGGAGGTTACATGAGGTCACGGAGTAATAACTTGTGCTTTGTGCGATCAGGTGAGCAGGAGGAGGTGCTGTAGTCACTTAATCAGATCTTTACAGTGGGCTGACAGTCTAAAGAGCAAAGACGCAAAAGACGCAAATGAGGAGCATAGTCCACACACTGTACCAAGTACAGGTCAGAAACTCACCACATGGACTTGGATTTCACTGAAGCCAATCAAAGAGCTCGGTGATTGTTCAGGAAGTGTGTCACATTTCAAGACAGGTAATTACTGCATATAGTATTTATTTAGAAACATTTCTGTCATTTGTCTGTAAGATGTCTCATTTTCAAATATTTTACTTACAATACCTAAACATGCTTGGAACAGTGTCTTTTTTTCTTTGATCAATGTGAAATAATCGAAAATGCTCAATATTACTCATTTTACAGCAATTTGTTGAATGTATTAAGTCAGATTTCCTATAAAATTGCCAAAAAACATTGAATACATTTTTAGTCTAGTGTTCCAGATTAACCAAACCCTAAAACAATTAGTGTTTAACCCAATAACCCTAACTCTGGCTTGCATCTTCTCATGTAGTTACCTGACCATCATGTACGGGGCTCTATGGTCTTAAGTGCTCGCCTCATAAACAAACCAACGTTTATTAAATACACACTTGTCACTCCCCACTAGTCGTGCTCAGGACCATTTATTTTGACAAATGTTACCCCACAAGACTTGAGTGTCCCCGGCTGACGCCAACAGATAAATACCCCTGAGTTGGGACATGGATTGAATTTAGCCTCAGCAGGCTTTTAGAACATGGATTTCTCCCTATCCCAGTGACCTATCTAAGGTCAATAAACAGCCAATGAGTGACACATCGAAGAGCCTAATCTAATTGTGTAGACCTGAGTTTAAAAGTCAGACTACTGTACATTACGGGTCAGTTCTTATCTCAGTGCGGAGTCGTGACCTGTTTATTTACAGGTGCAAGTCTGCAGGAGCTCTGAGAGTGGAAAAAGAAAGTCATGGACAAAAAAGAGGGAGGGGATCTTCTTCCAACATTCACCCGAACATGTGCTCATATGTGCATCATACTAAACCCCCAAGTGAGTTGCACTTTAGTGGGTGAAATTTTTAATGTCGTAGTAGGGAACAATACAAGATGAAGCAATAATATGTGCATAGAGACAAGCAGGTGTTGCCGAACTTCCATCAGGAATGTTTCGCAGTGTAACTTTCAGTCCTTCAAATGCTTTTATCCATGGAGATGTTTTTGGTTTGTCTGGAATGTTTCCCAGTATGATATTAAACGCTTTTATCAAGACCAAACCAGACAAATTACAGGTAAGATCTGTGGTCAGGTCAGATACATCCATATAAACAAGTTACACGGTTTAAAACTATACATACATTTGCATTCAGTCTCCAAAACCCCCTTATATTATTGCTTATTTTAGTATTTTTTTTGTGTGTGCCGTATGTTAATTGTATAACTCCTCCCTGGGCCACGCTGTGAACATGCATACACATGAACAAAACAGCTGGGAATGAACAAATGGGAAATGGTTACTCATGTCTGGACTGCAGTGCATACACTTCACGTTTAGGTGAAACTTTGCATACATTTACTATAAGTGAGGTCAGGAGAGTGAAAAATGGACCTTTCGTAGTTGATAGTTGTCAAGAGCAACAGTGTTCTATCTCAAAGTTGAGGGCGCCGTCTAATTTTGTCATTGGATACAAGGGTAAAAGATGCAAAAATATAAAAAAACGAACTATTTTCCATTTATTTCCACACCCTTGTGAGCTTTGATAAATCAATATTACACCGCAATGCTCATATTACGGATTGTATGCTTCATTATTCACTCCCCACTGTTCATTGTCACTCACGAAGCTCCTGACGACTCTTATTTGCCCACGACAAACTTTTTTTTTTTTAACTTTTGCTAACCGATCCCATATGTCCAATGTCACATGCAATTTTTCGTTGGTGGTCCTCTGAAAGCACCCAGGTAAACCAAGTGTCCAACATGGCTTTACTACTAATGCAGAGACAGAAACTTGGCACAATTACATTCACATTTAAAGCTATTTACATTTAAAACCAGCCCACCCTCCTCTCATGTAAAGAAAACAACAAGACAGGCTCATTTAAATAGTGTGTGTACGCGCCCCTGTGTGTCTTATAGTCTGGCTTTTTGACTGCAAGCAATGACTTTTTCAATGGAACTCAATAATTAATTAAAGATTCTTTTATATTCTGCCCCGCTTTTGTTTCCTATTTGATTTTTTTCTTTTAATTTCACAAGCAATCAACTCTTAACATGTCTTTTTTTTTTCATTGCTCTTCTAGGCCCGGGTCATTTGCATTACAACAAAGTTTGGTGCACAAAAGCCCCGTGGACATGGGACAGTCTAGGCAGCGAGACGGGAGGCGCTGGGGGTAGAGGGGAGACAGAAAGAGAGGAGAGGGGAGAGAGAGGGTCTGCCCATGCTAATATCTGCAGCTGTGGTCTGGTTTTGTTCTCCATGCAGCTGGGTAAGGAAAGGATTCCAATACACCCCACCAGCATAAATCTTGCCATGCTTGAAACTTGAAGATTTGCAACAATGCTCCCAAGTCATTCTCTGCCAAGTCGCACATGGTCACAAGTCCAATGTTATAATGTGTACTTGTTTGTAGCGACCACTGGGCTTTTTGTTTTTTTGTCGCGCAGTGTGCATATATTAAGCGTTTATCATGCGAGGCTAAATGAATGCCAAGTTGCTAATTATTCTATTCAGTGTCATTAGGATTGTCTAGAGGGGCAGACAAGCTTGTGCAGTGTTCATAGGTCAAAGGTAACGCTAGGAGAGCTTGTTGTGTAGCAGTCTGGCATATCAACAAGTAGTCACTCTTTGTCCTTGCATCTGCGTTTGCTTAGATAAGTTGTTTGGATGATACCTTTGGAAAAAGTCACAAACACAAATGAGACAATGTAATGTCTTCCAGCCCTATCAAACCAGTGTAAGGCAGCGATGTGCAGAGTTGGAAATGTTGTGTAAAAGTATTCCTGCTAAAGCTCCTATGTGTTGTGTACTAGAACAGGAACTACTACTACTATCATTATTGCAAGTGCCACAACTTAATAACTACTTCTCCTACATTGTATGATTGAAATGAATACTCTTAACATTTCTCTGAATAACTAATTTAACTTATATTGGGAATTACAGCGATGCAAAACGCAATGCAGGACTCACGATACAATATTATCACAATATGATGATACATGCGGTAATCTATATATTGCACATGATACTCTGTGAAATATTTAAGTTTTTTAATAACTAAATATATTTTAGCAACAATATTTTTTGTTTAATCACCACTTGTACAAAGTTAAAATGAAATATATACATATTTTAATTATGAAAACAGTGAATAGACAAGTGTATTGCATAAATAAGTTTCCTTCCACTAAATAAGCAACAAAATTGTTGTGGGGTCCTCAAAAAATTGCTTAAAGATACCAAAAAATTCTCTTGGTGATATATCGATTCAGATTTAGTATCACAACTTATCGATATTTTGATATTTTCGTTATTACAGGATTATTGTCACCACTCATTTGTGTTTTCATTTCAATTTTGATATTTCTACAATAGAATGCAATTTGCAACACAAAATAATAGTAGTTTCTAGTAGTTAGGTCTTATACATAAAAGTTTTTTACAATCATATATTCATATCATATTATTACTACCGCTCCTAAGCTTATCCTTTTAATACCTCTAGTTGCTTTGCGTTGCATACTTTTTGTAGCTTAACTTAAAGCAAAAGTCACTGATTTCTTATTGCCTTAAACATTATCCCGCAGCTTTAGGTCTCTCATTGCCCTCCCCATAAAGGCGTCTTTATGTGTCAGCAGCCATGTCAGTTTGGAGCCCACTTTGATGAGATGAATGTGTGTGGTGGGACTGCTGAATGCCTTGCAGCTGGGTGTGCGCGGCCGATGGTGACAGCGGGTACCAGGGCACAAGTCCCCGTGGGCAGAAAGGGCATCTTTGTGTGGCCCAGGTGCTCTCTGGATGCACAGCTCTCACATCCTGTGCTGCCTCATCCCTTATGCATGAGGCCATATTTCAAATCATGGACTTCCTGTCAAATGCCAGAAAGCGTTTTCTGTGGTTTTGGATGGAAATAGAAAGTTATATTTTCAATCAGTACGTAAATAGTCATAGGTTGTTGTAGTTTATACACTGTATTGCTTAAAAGTCACCATTATTATATTTTCACTTAATATTTGTTGTTTTTATTTACCCATTTTTTGTTTAGAATTACCATAGTGTTTTTTGTCTGGAATGGTTTATGTGTGATATACTTGGCAAATAATCACATTTAAAATTGTGATATAATTGTAATTATCAATCAGTAAATCATTATTACCTTATTCAATTACAAAAATTTTGCTATTAATAATACAATTAAATACTTTAACTAATTATGTGTGTTCTTATACTTAAATATATTCGGTTTATAGGGTAATTTTTAGAAATAATAATAAACTAAACAATTGTGATTAGAATTTCTGCCATAATCAAGCTGTTCTAACTTATGGCTTAAGTTAGACTATTTTGCACTAGTTACGTCAATGTAACTAGATTTATTTAAGTGAAGTTAATTTAAGTGAAACCCATATCACAACAGCAATAGTGTTAGACATATTGTTTACCTTAGGGACCTTGAATCATGCAAAAAGTGCCCTCACCTCTAATGTGCCTCTCTGCTCCCATGAGAAGACACAGCTCTGTAATTACTGGAGGATTACAATAATCTACATGTGGGAGCGTGACGTCCCTTTGGCCTTTGTAGCTCAGTATGAGGTGAATCCAGCACAATTAACCCTTTTAGTTTCACCACAGGACTGTCCATTAGTATTACATATTTGTATGCAATGGCTTCATCATTTACACCAGGCCTATTTCTTGTCATTACATTTTCCTGCACAATGCAAAAGCATACTAAAAGTGATCATTGTAATAAACATTTTAATATATCATCAAATGTATGTCAAACTTTAACTCTACCCTGCGAGTTCAAACTGAGTCTCATCATGTCCCTCATCCCTAACCAAGTAAACCTGGATAAAAGCAAGTTCGATTTAATAAAACAAATCATTATTTAATTGAATATTTCTATATTTCTATATTTAACTTTGTTATGAAGTTATATTTGTTTGCATTAGCTGAGCACTGGACGCCGTTTTTGATAAGGGCAGTGCATGTTAATGAACATCTGTAATTACAGTGTAAATATGACAGATTATAGCAAAAATGCTAATTTCCATCTGTTGTCCCTAGGCAGATGACATAGAAAATACATAAAATATATAAAATACAAAACAGTTGAGCAACAGTATAATCTGTCACCCTCTGTACTGTCTGTCTGTCTGTCTGTGTGTGTCACAGGACAGGTTGTAAATCAGAGACACATATGACTTCCATGTGATGGCCTGACAGCCGTGAGCGTCAGGCCAGCAGGGGTCCACTCAGCCACTCAAAGGATCATAACTGTTAAAAAGGAGCCATAGCCCCCAGCACCAGGTCAGAAATGTGAGCACGACCAGAGAAATGGGCTCATGTGGGGCACGGCGGGAGGGACATTAACCAGAGTGGAGACGTTTTAGCTGAGCGTTTGAGAGGGAGCCAGTGCCTTGTGTTTTCCCCCAAGGCCTTGAAATGATCATCTGCAGCAGATCCGCACAGGGCAGCTTAAGGAGGATTGAGAGAATGAAACCCCTTTATCAGGACTTAGATGCATGAGACCCCCAAGCACCTTAAGGCAATCCCATCCTACTACTAGAAATTCTCATCACATTATAATCTATACCACTTCTGATTGTCTTTATCTGATATGTGTATGAACTCTTCAGTTGTTGTGTATTTACTGGAACGTACAGTTTTTCATCCAATAAAAAGCTACCTTAAAAAGTTAGAACTAGTTAGTGTCAAGGAGGCCCTTGACCTCATTCCGGTGGTCCTTGAATCAAATCCTGATCCCTTTTCTTCTTAAGATTTAACCAAATCTTCTGTTTGACTCAGACTATTGGATGGTGTTGAAAGCACTAGCATGTATTACTGGTGTAGCGTTACCAATGACTTGTTCACACACATTTATACACAGGGCATTGATAATTGTGCGCTCAGGAGATGAACCACACCTGAAGACTGATTCAAATGCACTCTCACATTCTAAATAAACTATTAGCTGTTGTGTTTCCAGCTCATACGGGCGTGTCATTATTTAATTTCATTTGCAGTGCTGACGGCCTGTCATATTAAAACAGTTATTGGTATACACTGAGATCACCATTTGTGGACTGGAAAAGTGAATTTTGCTCTGTGGCAAACTTTGTGGTGAGGTCAGTGTCTGCGAGCCTGGCCCGAGGGTCTGAGCTGCCTGCTGTGGGGCAGTCTCTACCTTTTATTAAGCCAACATTTCCCAGAGTGCTGTGGGCTATGTCCAGTCATAAGAGGCTCCAAAATGGCATCAGTCACACTTTAAAGGATCCAGGATTCTGGAGCTCCACATGTCCCTGCAGAGCTCAGAGCGGGAGGTTGGCTCCGCTGCTGTCTTCAGAGACTGATCCTAGAAACCTGAAAACAGCCTGAAGCCACGAACAGCATGGGGCCATTAAGCACAGGGTCAGGGCCTGCTGCGTCATGCTACTTACTGGCCCCAGTTTTGTCAAATTAGTAACCAATCTTAAATCACTTGTCCTGGAAACTACCTCTAATCACACTGGGACTGCAATGACCCACTACTGGTGAGGGTCACCCATTTAAGTGAATGAAGATGAGAGACAAATAAGCAATCTTATGTAATTGTTTTATGAAATACTACCTTGTGTCTCGTGTACCTTCTGTAGTCCATAAGCACTGACCTCTCTGTATGGGCAGTAATGAGTGGAGGCTCTCACTGGGCATGAGTGAAATTAAATTCCCTTACCAATGATAAGAAGATTTACATGACGCCATTAGCACATGGGATAATCTTATTGGCCAGTCTATGGTGTTCTCGTGTTGAAATAGTCTTTTATATTCTCATGGTTGGCTGGTGGCAGTGAGATTTGCTTGTGTTTTCATATGTTTCTATAGGCTGGCATGCCTGGAGCTGGACTGTGTGAGAGCATCCTGCTTGTGGAACATAACTGGCACCAAGCCCAATCAGAAGGACATTTGACCCTGTGGATTTTTGGTCTTCTGTGTGGTTTTTTGGAGCTAGCACTTTTCCTTTAGCATGAACTAAAAGGCTTAAAAGGGTGGAAAGCAAAATATTATTATAAGTTTCCTGGACGCCAGGTTGCATAAAAGGTTCCACAGGCGTTAGCATCAAACCTGGTCTGTTAAGACCACATCTTCTGTTTGTGTTACCATAAAACTGCCCTGTTCCGAAAAGTGCATGTATGTATATTCCATTTGCTTAACTATTATAAATTTAAATGAACTGAGAAATCAAATTGGCTTTTCAATGCAAAACAAAGAGCTAAATACATCTAGTAAAACATCTAATTCTACTGTACTTGTCACATATTCAGTGGAGAAGGGACACTGTTTCACACACACACATACACACATGCACACACGTATGCACACACACATCCACACACACAACTACAATTATTAGAGGCAGTGAGTAGATTAAATGCACTATATATTTAACAGGATATAGTATGTGCAGTTCTCAGGTCAGATGTTGTGTTTGCAGACATTGCCGCAGATACCACCTTTACTTTCACAAGCACCGATGAAGCTGTCCGGACTCCCTTTGACTCTATAGAAAACCAAGGGAAGCCCTCTAAGGACCAAAAGACCTCCCCTGTTTACTGATGCAGGCCACCTTTCACAGTGTGCCTTTGGTCTCAGGGGTGGTGCCCCCACACCCCTCACCCTCCTTTGGCCTGTACCATGATTACAGGTGGTTTGATGAGGTTGTCTGGTCACAGTAATAGCAGGTTAGTTTTCCATCACTCTAGGTCTGTTGGCATAAGCTAATAGACAATGGCAATCATTGAAAAGAAAGGAACTACATTTAATCAAGTGGAAAGCCAAATGGTCTAATAACTACCTTAAAGCGAAATTGCTTATTGTAACAACTATATGCCTAGAAAACAAGATCATCAAATATATCTGTAGCCATAATACAGAAATAAATTCCAATGTGTTAAAAAAAAAACTGTGACTGTATTTTAGACAAAATACAGTGAGCACCATGCATTTACTATTCTTGGGAGCACAGTTTAGCCATCAATCATAGCAGTAATGAAGTTCAGTGGTAACTTAGAGGGTAAAGAAGCAGTTTTAATGATAGCTAAGTGTGAAGTTATATAAGGCTGTCCATAATGTACGGCTTTATTCAGCAGTGGACCTCAGAGGTGGCTGTGCACCGCCACTGGGGAGAGGCCTGCGCTGGAAAAGCTATGAATACCCTTTTACCACTGTCATATCTTGTAAAGCAAAGCCACAATATGGACACACATTTGTTAGCCTATGGGAATTCACTGCCAAGTTATAGATCTAAAAATACAAGTGTTTATGGTATATTGATAAATTGGTAAATATTGGCACTACGTGTGTGATTTTTTCTCAGTAGTTTTATCAGTGGCTGGTGTTAAGTCTATTTGCTTATGTGCAAGAATGCTATTAGCAAAGTCACACTCACTGATCAATGCTGGACATATCGCAAACCGCTAGCCCAGAGCAAACATGTTTTTTCTATTTGAACAGATAGGGATGGAATGTCAAACACCAGTCCAGATAGAGGTTGTTTTGGTTATGTAAGTTCAATTATGAATACATTTTGAATCATGAAGTATGTTATCATCTTGTATGCCATTTTTCACCATTTCATCTCTCTTCCCAGTATTCTGCAGCTTCAACAACTTTCTACGGTTTCAACTCAATGCTGTTTTGCTGGTGACCTCATCGGACCAGCACCAATCGGACAAACAAAGACGGGCTGGAGCAAAATGCCAGTGTAGTTTCTCACAGTCCCCCCGATAATATCTCCACCCCCCACCTCTGTTCTAGTCCTGCATGCATTGACTTAGACACAGATAGAGTTGCAAATAGCCACTTCTGTGAGTCAAAGCAAGGCAGGGTGGGACACTGGACATCCCCCCCACAGACGCCTTTTTTCTCCCATTAATTGATCGCTACTTGATCTTGGACGGTGATTCAGGGCTTCTCTCTAGGGTAGGTGCCCAGTCTCTGTGATATGTGTGGGAACTGTGTAGAGGCTGCGAAGGTGCACCTGCTAAATGGCTATTTCGGCGTATTCCCCCAGCACCCAGCCCATTGTCAGCCATTTATATTCAGTTTCCTTCTCAGGTAGCCACACTGTGTAAGGGGGCTATGCTGAAGTGGGCTTTTCAGAAAAAAGGGGGCTTGCTCATAAAGCCAGACTGGACTAGAATGGAAAGTGAGGAGGGAGCCACACAGGAAGGCTGGGGACAGGGAATCCACGGGGGATTGTTTGACGCAATAACTCAAGTCTGTATTTATTGATTGGTTGATTTAATCAGGGTCATTTTGACCCTATCGGGATCTCTATCTAAAAATAAATAAATACACACTAAAATACGCAAGTAGTATTGGTCCAGTTTTATGCAGCTGATTTAACACGTTCAGTACAAAGTTATGGGCGTGTGGTCAGAAATGGGTTTTATTTATGATTAAATATGACCCCCCAGATAATAGTGGAGCAGCACACTGAACAGTTGTTTTTCAGAGGAAGGAGGATGATCACAAGCCAACAATTAGCCTAATGATGACCTGATGTCCTATAGCCTGTTTACTGACCTGCGACCCTCATTTGAATGTGGCCGTAATAAGGAACATTACTCTGTCAATGAGGCTCTTGCTTTGAGGAGGATGGGGAGATGAAAGCCGCCCAGTGAAGTGTGGCTGCAGGTGGGGCTGCAGGTGCACCCAACTTGCACAAGAGTAACTGTAAAGGAGCCTGTGGACTTCTAGAGTGTCTTTTATTATTACTTCTGCATTTTTGTTTGAAAAATTACTTGAGACAACATTTTACATTACAATTACAATTACAATTTCCATTTTATTCATTCTAAGAAATCTAAGAAGTCTCATTTCTTGGCCCATTTTTGCTACAAACATTTGTACTTGATGTGTTTTTGAGGCTCATCTCATTAGTGTCATTATCACAAGGCCACGCTATGCTGTGGCCCTGTTCCATTGGCATACTCTGGTCTTTACTGAGCAGATAGAGCCATGGAAGAGAGAGCTGAGGGGGCAGGGGCCACCGGAATTAGCGGATTGAAATAAGTCAACTTTCCGGCCATCTGGCCAGTGTTTGTGATAGAGAGGAGCCTTGAAGCTGTTGGAACAGATCCAAGACGAGAGTTACAATGACATACCTTTTTAACTCTTTTATATTGAATACATTTTGGGAAATTAATCACTACTGTAGAAGTTTATAGGTTGTAGTTGAATACACATCACATTGATTATGCAAATGACAAGCCTCAGATATTGAGACACGCATCATGTCCCAGGAAAAGTGTTAAATTGGCCGCTAAGAGGAAATGGCACATCTGAAGTGAATAAGACGACCACAGGGACACCACTCTGCATCCAATGTGTCAGCCATGATGGATCAGTCTGCAGGGTTTTGTCAAAATTCAGCCGTCTCTGCAATCCCACCCCAGGCACTTCCTATAATCAAAGGCCATGCCCACTCAGGCTAATTAGACATTAAGGAAACGTCAGAGAGATCTTGATTTAAAGCAGCCACCCCAGACCTGGGAAAAACAAAGGGAACCGAGCAGGGAAATGGGACAGAGATTCAGATCAATATGAGGCGGCACTTTTGTTTGCTAAAATGCCATGAAGGCTAAAATAAATCAGATAGAGGAGGGGAGAGAAGGCCTGTCCGTGTGTGTTCTCACGGCTCCCGGACACAGCACTAAGAATAGGCACACCTGGCCCAACAAAGAGGGAGGGATGAGCGGCCCGGGCTGCACTGAGCTGCACTGAGCTGCACGCACTCACGCAACATCTTATAAACAAACCCCGACTTAACCAGCGCCTTATAATGGACATCTGCAAACTCTGCTTTAGTGAACTCAGAATATTGGGACTACAAAAACGGGCAGCCACGGTTTATATGTTTAGAGAGCGTGTTGTGGGGACTGGGTGAAAAACAATAAAAAGGCATGGGGAGCTAGTAAAACTTTATGTGCTAGTTTAGATAATGCAGCTTTAGAATAGGAACACTTAAGAAGGCCAAGTATTCTTAGAGGGCCAAATACACTTTACTCATACATTTGGCAGTAGTATTCTCGCTATTGTAAAACTTTTTGCAAAACGTGTAAATACATAGACTGCAGTTTTGGTTGCATGCCTTAGATGTTTTGTTAAAGTTTGACTAAAGTTATTTAAAAGTATTTCTTCCTCAATCAATTACTTTCATTTGGCTGCTGGTTTCTAATTAACTCAATTAGGCAAAAATTGAGAGCCAGTTTTATTAGGGTTTCTGTTCATTTTTTTTTCAACCCGTTTTCTCGTTTTCTCCCGTTTTTTCACATTGGTGGTTGCTCAAATCTTTACTTTCTGATAGTAAAGAATATTTTCAGTTTCCTATGTTTTCATCAAATATAGTTTTATAGGCGTAATAAAATGTGTGTCCTCTAGCCTGTGAAGACAATTACATACTGAATTCCTTTGAAACATTTTGACTAACTTGAACACATAGAAATCAATATCCTAATAACTCCTAAAGCCTTGGAGTTGCGAGCTCCTTGTCTCTCCCCCTCTGTAAATCTCACTGTCACTTCTCACTCTCAAAACCTTCGGAGCTGGTTTCAATTTGAAGCAGAGTTAATAAGTTCGGGATCGATTCGGCTGGCCTGGAAGGAGCTGATTTGGTGACGGGTGTACGCTTTCGCCCCCCCCTGATTAGGTCGACTTCTAAACTTCATTGGCAAAGCACAAAGAAAGAGTCTGTTTCGCCCTGACCCCTAATGCAGACTGACCCCGTGCAAAGAAGCCTGTTATCATTGCTATGGAGAGAGTTCATGTTTCAACCAGGACAGGTACTAAAAGATAATGTGGCTCCTGCTTGATTTTGTTGACTTATGTTAGAAGAACAAACAAGGGAAATATATTTACATTAATAGAGCATGTGTGGAAAGTATTATTATCATATAGTTCAGAGTTGAAAGTGGTTTTGTAGTTATGCAAAAACAGTTTTGCCCCATATATTGCAAAAACCAGCCCTTATAAAGTCAAAGCAAGACAGCTGATCAAGGAAGTGTTCTAGTTGTTGTTGTTAAAGGCAGCAAAACTCTGCTCTGGCCTCTGAAAAGAAAAACTGCCCCTTAATTTAAGATGCCAGAAATTCATTAAGAAAGTAAGGATTTAATTAAAGCACTGCAAACTGTGGTCTGCACAAGTTTTTAGTTTTTTTCACACTTGACCACACCAAATAATCATTTCTCAAGACAGCATCCTTTAATGATTATATTGAACACTTTTTAAATAATTCTAATTCAATTTTTTATTTTATTTTTATTTTTATGAGCAAACACCATTATAACATATATAATCGTATAATGGTAACATATATATATTTTTTTTTCCTTGCCGAAGAAGGA
>JACN01111586.1:0-24501 GCA_000787155.1 Scartelaos histophorus
GTTCCACCTTCTGATGCAGTAGTGGCTTTCAAGTTAACATCCACCTTTAACCTTTTGTTCAGCAGAGACGGGCAATTCAAGTGCTGAAATAAGACAAATGATTCTTGTGAAGGTGCATGGAGTACACACAGTGGAGTACTTCCTGTATTATACCACGTGACATGTTTGAGAGCCTAAATATACTCGTACTTGCAGGAATGAAACAAAACACAACTCCAGGCACTTTGTTTGTGAAGCAACAATATAACATGGCTCAGGAAATAGTGTAACATGAACAAACAATAGACATTAGAGATGACATATTGACACTGTGAAATAAACAAGCTACAAAGACACAAAGTATAAAGGTGCTACATAGTTTTGCGGGTAAAAACTGCTGTTAGGTTATTGAGTATTGAGTGGCATAAATTAGTTCTAACATTATCGTTTATTGCCTATACTTACTTCAATAATACATCATAGTTCAAAATGTGTTATCAGGACCAGCTATCAGAAACTCAACTTCTCCTCTTAAGTCATCCAATTCTATGTTCACAAGAGGACACTGTAATTTTACATAGATTTAATCAAACCAAATGAGTCCAATCAATCACCGTGGCATCGTAGTTCATTTTTATATCCTGGGTGATTAATGGAATCCTCAGTCTGTCGACATCCATACAGCTGCAGCACGAGCTCATGAATGCTTTGTGCCCTGTCACCCGCTAATACTGGCTTTTATGTCATTTTCTGTCCCAATAGAAATGTTCCCATGATGATGAAGCACGGGGAGCTGTTTCCTGTCAGCGTGACGTAAGCCGGCTATTCACTGCGCGCCAAAAACCCTGCCTGGCTGCCACTTCCAGACAACCGCCCCGGCCCGCCATGCCCACCTCTACTCCCCCCGCCAATGGTGCTCGGTTTATCCCTCAGCGGCATTGGCCCGGCGGTGCCTTTGGGTGACAGCTCTCTGATTTAAAAACCCCAGTCGCGGCGTTTTGTTTTCTGCCCCGCTGACTTCTTCCTATAACCTAACCGGCCTTTATCAGCGGCTCACAGGCTGCGGCATGCTGGATACTGCACCTGACAGAGGAACGGGGGAGGAGAGGCTGGACCGCTGAGAGGAAAGGAATTAAGGAAAGGAAACAGCGGTAGGAAGGAGAGAGAGGAGAAGAGACAAGTGCAAAGGGGTGTAATGGACCGGCCAGGGGAGAGCTTTAAAGTCCAGTGTTGTGTCCTGCCCCGCTGCTGACCCCCCGCTGTCTATGGCACAGTCTATAGCATGATATCTTTTTAAATGCAGCTGTTATCTAAAAGGTATTGTTTCAGCGTGGGAGGTGTGATGCTACAAAGGGAGGGGAAAAATGGCTGGAGTTAAGAAGGGTCTGTCTGGAAATGGACCGAATCATAAATGAGACTTTTGTCCATTATATGTCCAAACTGGGCAGTTATTTGGTTTGAAAATGTCCATAGACGAGCAAGGTAGGCAGGCTGTGGACAGTGTGTAGAGGCAGTTTAAATCCACAGCCCTCACAGCAATAGACTATAAGACAAAATGGCCTGGGTGTGTGGAGCCAAGCCCAGCCTTTGCTTCAACACTAATAATATTACCACTTATAAAGCTTTAAGGCTTACCATTCACCATTACAGGCAGGTCTTAAAAAATAAAAAAATATACATATAAAAAAGAGAGAATGTCCAGAAGGTTTATAGAAGGTTTGTGTGTGCTAAAAGAAATGTTAAGTATGTAGCCCAAAGTCTGTAGCCTCTTAAAGTGCTACAGTAGTTATTATTCATTCACTCTACACTGGTGGTGATAAACTCTGGTGCTATGCTACTGGCACAGACTCACAGAAGGTTACCAATCTGCGCCATCTGCCCCTTTGAAGTGGCTTGCCTAAGGACACAACAACATGACTTGGTGTGAGTGGGCACATTTACATATACACCGTTTTATGCATAGATGAGCAGACCTATAAGTTTACAGTATCGCTTGTCAGATGTGCCATAACTCTTGTCTTTACTCTGACTGTTTACAATACATCACTAGTGTTTGTGCATGGACAAGTGGTTTGATTCCTTTGCCATGTTGGACAGACATGCAGCTGGCCACACTAGCCTGACTGCATTTACACTCTGTAAAGCCCACTACAACCTCTGTCCTGTTGATGCCTTATTCTCTGTTGCTAAAATGGACCACTTATGGACAGAGATGGGATATTTGTGGGACACATTACTGGAGACATCCCATGGAGGAAGTAGAATTTGGTAAAACAGACAAATAAAACCTAATGGAAATGGGGTGTGTAGACTAGAGAGGTGTAGGTGGCATTTTAAAGCTCCTGGGGAGCTCTTTCAAACAGCACTTTTGGTCGTGGCCCCTCTGTGACCCCTCCATCAGACTGTCCCCGATTGGATTGTTCTTCTGCTCGCTGCTGTGTGCCAAGCCCACCGCTGATCGTCCTCCTCCAGGAAAGACATGGGCTTATTCCTGGGTGGAATGGATGAAAAATGACTCTGACTCCTGCAGGTCAATGTTCATTTGACTTAAAAACGAGAGATTTCAAGGGGAGCAAGTGTTGGGAAGAACAAAAGAATACTACATATTACCTGTTTTAAACTGTATTTTATAACATATTTCGTTGCAGAGTCCAATCAGAATGTATTCTGAATACACAAAATATTTGCTTATTAAGTTTGCTTATTAAGTCTAAAAATGCAAAATGGTATATCTGTTTTTATCATCTTTAACTCCTGTAGTCTGGAAAGCCTCTGTTGGTTTGCTTTTGTTACTTATGTATGTCATTTTTGTTTATTTTTTTTTTTCAATTATACTGAAATTGCAATAAAATATGTAACCACAGCAGAACTACAGTCTGCTGTCCTCTGGATACTTCATTTACCAGTAGCGGAATAATTGAAAATGTTTTTTGAAGGTCAGGTTAATGTTAAAAAGTTGTTCAGAAGTCTGTGCCTGATTTTCAACCAAGAGTGAAGTAAAAGATAAAAGTAAAGTATAGGTCTTTCACTACACAATGCAGTCCTATTAAGTAAGTCAGCAATATTGGTTTAGAAAGACAATGAAACACATACATAAATATCCCAAAGATGCAGAAATCTACACAACCATCTCTACCAATCAGAATACTGTTTTGATCAAGGGCGGCACAATATATTGCAATGAAATAAACATTAGAGTTGGTGAAATGCACTGGATAATCTCCCCAGTCTTCTCTCAAATGTTTAAGGTCCACTGTGTAACTTTTGTGGTGGAAGGACAACCACCTTCCACAGAATTGAAATAAACTTGGAGCCAGGTTGATGGTAAGATCTATGGAGATGCAAACCTGTACATGCATCTATTCATGTTTTAAAGGCATTTTTGAGCTATAAAACACCTGCAATTGAACAAATACATAGGAGATATGTTTAATGTCCTATTGTGGAACATTGCAGGCAAAGAAATAACAGCTCCATGGAGACGAGCAAGTAACGGACCCTCCACCTTGGAAGTTACACAATCCTACTTTATAGCAAAGAGCACAAATGTAATCGCAATACTCAAGATTTTTTTCCAAAACTGTGCAGCCCGATTTTGATAGCGTCCCCTTTCTAATCCTTCAAGTAGAATATTTTTCACATCTCATTGGAGCTTCAGCGCAGTAATCTAAAGTCACCTTGGGTCTGTTTTTGCTTCACTTAATTGCTATTGATCAGCTAGCATAGCAAAATTCATGAGATTTTTTCCTGCTAGATCAAAGATGGGTGTGTTCAACTTACAAAAAACATGACTGACAGGAAAAAAAAGAAAAAAAGAAAACCTTGCCTTTTACACATAAATTCAATTAAGCAGTGACTTGAATTAAAGATTTATGAAGATGTGCCTGAAAGGGGCAGAAAAGCTTGTTCACGGGTTTGTGATTACTCCGCATCACCTTTCTTCCTCTCTTTCGCCTTTTCTCTTCTCAACATTTTAAAAAGATTCACAAAGCTGACACTGTGCAGTCGGGTGAGCACTCCCCCGGAGGAGAGGGCACATCCCCGAGCCGGTGGAAAACTTCAAATTAGTTTTTCTTTGTCTGATCAAAAGAGGCTCTTTGAAGAAGTTTGATATTATGCCCAAATTATTAAAGCAACACCATGAACCTTTGAATATATGCAAAGACAGTGCTACAGTCTGCTCCACCGCTGCAGAATACACATTGATTCCTGCTCTATACTGGCATTGAAGGGTGTCATGGTGTCTCTAGTGTCCTCTACTTTGACTATGCTTAAATCCAGGCTCAAAACTGTTCTATTTAGCAGTGCATATGACTTTTTATTCTTCACTCTTCTCTTTTAAAAGGTACTATATTACATAAATTGACTCTTGTGAGCTTTAAGTCATGTTATAATGTTGTCAACTAGTCAAAGTTCTGTTTCGTTTCATTCAACCGTGTTTGAGTAACCCTTTACTATTATTTTGTCTGCATTTCCAAAGCTCCAAATGCTCTGTTCCACCTTGTCATGAAGTGGTAGTTTTCAAGTTAACAGCTCCTTTTACCTTTAGTTCAATAGAGACTGGCAGCTCCAGGGCTGAATGATCCAAATTATTCTAGTGAAAGTGCATGGAGCACTTCCTGTATTACGTCATGACATCAAAAGGTGAAATTGAGTGTTTTCTGTTTGAGAGAAGAACGTAGTCTAAATATGCAGGATTCCTGTGTTAAACATGTGAATGAAACAAAACACAACTCCAGGTACGATTGTGATGAGGTAACAACTTTAGAACAGGGGGATATGGGACATTTTCTGTTAATTTTATGTTTTGATGTGTTTGTATTGTGATTTTAATGTCTTTCTTTATTCTGTAAAGCACTTTGAATTACTTTATGTACAAATTGTATGAATAAACCTTGCATAACCTTGAATATTTCTTTGATAAGTACCTTGACCTGCCTTTTTTTAAACCTGTTGCAGTCCATGGAATAATTGCTGCAAATTAGACGGAAATAATACTGGTGACAAAAAAGCACAGAGAAATGCAAAAAGTCTCATTGCAAAGATAGAAAAGTTTGGAGTTACTGTTCGGCCACACCTTCCTGTTTACTCCACATTAGTTTCCATTTGCTGAGAGTGGATCATGTTGCAGAGATGCCAGTAAACCATCTGAGAGCGCTCAGAGGAAAACACATGGAGGACAGAGACGGAAGAGAAACAGGACTTCACTGTGAGGACAGAGAAGAATAAAATGGACTTAAAATCTAACGGAGCAGAGAAGTCAGTGGGAATTTGACTTATTTATTGACACCAAAGCCACTGGGGCTACTACACTGATAAATAGTTCAAAGTTAATTAAAGATGAGGTACCGGATTGTCAAATTGTGGAAGGAGAGAATATGTAACCACCTTATTCTGCCCACCTACTTCTTTTTATGCCTTCACACAACATGCACATGTTTGTGTTCCACTTAAAAGGTCCTATATTAAGAAAAATTGACAATTGTGAACTTTAAGCCATGTTAGAATGTTGTTTGTTCATCACAAACAAAGCAGGGGTTTTGTGTTTGGTTTCTTTTGCACATGTTTGAGTAATGCCTTATTTTTTGTCTGTCTCCAAAGCTCAAAATGCTCTGTTCCCCCTAGTGATTTCAGGTAGTGGTGGGCTGAAGGTGGTTAACAGCTACATTTCACTTTTAGATTAGTAGAAATAGGCAAATCAAGGCTGAAATCGTCCAAATTATTCTAGTGAAGCTGTGTGATTACCACATGGCAGAATTCAGTGTAAGAGAAGAACTCTAAATATCTAAATTGCCTATAGTCTAAATGTACTGGATTTGTGTGTTAAAACTGAATGAAACAACACAAAACTAAAGGTATGCCTTTGATGAGAAAATACAGCATACATTAAGGAATAGCATAATATGGGTCTTTTAAGTCAGAATTCTGTTCATTCCAGTGGAGAAGTATAGAGACAAGTCTAAAACCATATAAGGTTAAACATTCAATGTTCAAAGCACCAAGTGAACAATGTACCTTTTCTTTGGGTAAGGGATGCACTGATACCACTTTTTTGAAAACCAATACGAGTACGACTATAATCTTTTCTGTACTTGAGTACAGATACCGATACTTTACCCCCATGACCATACACTGAGTGTGTTTGCATGCACAACAGTATCCCGGTCAGGGAAGTATTAAAGATATTCAGTTTCCATGTGCACTGAAAAACCAGGACACTAGTGCATTATCAAATGTACTATCCCAGTTTCTTGAGATAATCTTATAAATGCGCAAGTGTAAAAATTACATAAACCAGGAAAAATACAAACAACTATGATATTATAATGTGTTTAATTCAGCTTTGTGCACATTTGTTTATGTTTTATAGAAGCAAACACAGGACTAATTTGCATAAATATAAGAACAGAAAAAAAACCAACTCGCTCCTTGTACGGTCAGCTTCTGTCGAACTAAAGGACAGGACCACAGTCCATGGACATGACTATGAATATATGTGTCCTTACGGAGACAGAGGGATGTGCTGCTGATGGTGAGTCTTTTCTGTGCATATATCACATTAGACATGGTTCATGTTAAACTTTTCAGAGATCATATGTGTGCAGGTCCATATGTGTGCAGGTCGTATGTGTGCAGGTCGTATGTGTGCAGGTCGTATGTGTGCAGGTCATATGTGTGCAGGTCGTATGTGTGCAGGTCATATGTGTGCAGGTCGTATGTGTGCAGGTCATATGTGTGCAGGTCGTATGTGTGCAGGTCATATGTGTGCAGGTCGTATGTGTGCAGGTCATATGTGTGCAGGTCGTATGTGTGCAGGTCATATGTGTGCAGGTCGTATGTGTGCAGGTCATATGTGTGCAGGTCGTATGTGTGCAGGTTGTATGAATGCAGCACAAACATTTTCATTTCACTCATGTATAGTCACTTTATGTTGGCTACAGTTGTGATTAAAAAACTGAGTACTTGATACTAAATACAGCATAATGTGTCATGAAATAGTGGTATTGGTGCACGGTATTAACAGATGTTTAACAACCATGAGTTTGAGTATATTAAGGAAGGATTCAAACCACCTTTTTGCAACAATAGACTTTTATCTCTGAACTTCACACAATTCTCTTGTCTAGGCACAATTTACCAAAGACAACCTCTATAGCTATATTTAGCAAAGTAAGCTCCAAAGAATCCATAACGCTCGTTCAAATGACCTTTTCTTCACATTGTAGGTTGATGTCTGCACTGCTGTCGCCAATACAGATAGTCTAGCTGCTTTAATCCCAATTCTCATGCCCAGTGGATACCAAAATCAGGCTTTGGTCATGCTCCTGTTTTGCTCTGAAGTCAGCTATTAAAATGTTTAATACAGCCTTGGGGCCTAGCTCCAGCTTTGATCCTCAGCTAGGGTCTGTTTTTTTGTATTTTACAGCACTGCAGCTAATCAGTCTCACAATCAATATCTTATTCTACGTGCATTGTCTTCCAGTTCCCCTCCAACTAAAATGTGTTAGCAAAAGTTTGAGGATTCTTAGTAAGTTTCTAGTTTAGTACAATAGTGTTGGTGTGGCATACTAAAGAGTAGAGGACAGGACGTGTCTCATATGTGCAGCCAGAGCTTGGACTGCAGTAAAGAGCAGTGCATTTCACTCTGCCAAGGCCCGACCACTGAATAAATCACCCTCGTATAAAAGACATACAATAAATTCAGAGCACAGGAATCAGAGCTGCTGACCAGGGATCTCAGGCCTCATTGAATGTGAGCTACCACTGAGTCTTATTACAAAACAAAGGGAAATTCCCCTTTTTTATGTTTGAAGGGTGGATTTTTCAGAAGCAAGTGATTTTCTCCAGTTTGTAAGATTTTGGCTTCAGTGGCAAATAATCAGTCCTTGCACAAAAATAGAAACTGGGCATGTTGGAAAGATCTACTATGAATCAAAATGATGCAGTAATAATGTACACTATGACAACATGGGAATCACTTAACTTTTGAAGTATCCAGTAAAAGCTACATCTTGGCGTGTCACAATAAATACTAACAACTAATCATTCAATATATGACAGATGGAACTATCTAGTGGAAAAAAATGTAGTTATTTTTCTGTACTATAAGATAAGATTTGACCTAAAGACAGTTCAGTGATGAACTTCTATGACTCGGCAAGGGAGAAATTCAATTTGTCAACTGGACAAACATTTATTTAGGTCAAAAATATTTTGACACTGGTGGACACTGCCTTATATCTGCTTGAAGGGATGAGCTAACTAAACTGAAAAACTCACAACTACTCAAACTAACATACCTACTTGTTTACGGGTTTTGTTTGTTAGCTAGGCCTATTCACCTGTACTAGCTATAAAGGCCCCTGATGGGAGCTTTTCACACCGCTGGCCCTGACCTAGCTCTCACTATTCTCACTCTTTGTTTTAGGTTTTAGGATGGAGTTGTAGACGGGAGACAGATGATGTCTCTATTTCTGTTCAAGGATGGATTGTCTTTCCTAACAAAAAATAGCCTCTTTACCTCCCTTCCCAAACCAATTCTTTTCTCTGGTTAAGATCTGTAACTCACTATCCTCAAAGAAGTGGCCCGTGGCTTTTAGGTAGAGACGTACAGCAGACTGAGGTCCACTATTGTTCTCTCGTCTGTGTTGGTACGTCTTCTTGTGAAGTGGCCGTTTTGTTTCTCCAGTATAATGCGCACTGCAGTCTTCACTACACTGGATGGAGTAGACACATTGCTTTGTTTGTGGCTTAGTGTTTTGTCCTTTGGGTGGTCCAGTTTCTGTCCTGAAGAGTTTGTAGGTTTGAAATAGACAGGAATTTCATGTTGTCTCTGTAGTTTTTCAGAAACACCAGTCATGTAAGGAATAGTTACATCCTTTCTCCTGGGTTCTGAATATCTGTTGTCTTGTTTCTATTCCTTACATGGCTGGTGCTTTTTTCTATGGATATGTCATTGCTCTGCCTGGAATGTTCCCCAGTATAACATGACAAACAGTCCTTACATTTATTCAGTTACAGGTGGTTTATAGCTAGGGATACTTAGGAGATCCCATTCTATTCTATATTACAACAAAAGTTATCTCCACATTTATCCAAGGGTGCCAATGTCAACCAAAACCAGCGTAATATTTCGATAAATCTAGTCTACCAGCTTCTGAACCATCCAAAATGTATTTTAGTTCTGACTCGCTCATAGCGCAGTATCTACTATTTCCATTTTCCCCCAGTCTGTGATAAAACACATCTGTGGAGCAGCTCAGTCGTGTGTCATCTCTGTGTGTAGCATATATTTACAAAAGATAAGAGTTTGCAGTGACAGAGGGTTTCCTATCACTGGTTTCATGCATGACGAGCTCAAGTGCAGATCTGATAGGGTCGGACAGGAAGTCAGAGATGCTTTTGCCAATCAATGTCTTCGGTAACGCAAGCACACACACACACGCGCACACACACACACACACACACACACACACACACACACACACACACAAACACACAGACTCTTCTACATACTGAGATAGCAGCATGGACGTGAAAAGAGATGATTTTGTGCCGTTAGTGCAGGTTTGCTTTATCAAAGTTGTCAGGCAAGCAGATCTGCAGAACAGGCAAACGTGGCTAGGGTTGAAAACAGTGCTGATATGTCCTAACTGTGTGTGGAAGACACAGAGCTTTCTAAAAAAAAAAAAACATTGACTAAAAAGTTGCTGATGTTACATATATACATATATACATATATTTGATATTTGAAAGTCCTATATAGCACAAAATAGTGGGGCTTTATGCCATATTAGAATGTTGTTACCTATATGTGTGTGTGTGTGTGTGTGTGTGTGTGTGTGTGCGTGCGTGCGTGCGTGCGTGCGTGTGTGTGTGTTATGTTCATTTTGAACATAACACACCTGGAGTTATGTTCAAAATGCTCTGTTCCAAGTTGTGATGTCATGTAGTGGTCGTTTTGAAGTTAACAGCTGCTTTTTTCCTAGAGAGATTCACAATTCTAGGGCAGGAATTATTAGAATGATTCTAGTGACGGTGTATGGATTTTAAAAAACACTGTGGAGCACTTCCTGAATTACTAAACAACATCCCAGTGTGAGTGTTTTCTGTTTGAGAGCTGAGTCTAAATATGGAGTTTGTAACAACATTAAAACATAGAAAAGAGCATAATATGCTGTGTTAGGTACAATGTGTACTAAGCTAACTGCAAATCTTAATATATAATAATTCTAAAGGCATGATGGAAGAATTTTCCCTTTACTGTGTGCATCTTCAGAAAAGGGTTGCATAAAAACAAGAAAGTGGTTTGTAGCTGATGATAGAATAAATGCCAACGTATTTAACACAATTTCCACAAATAGTTGCTGAAGTTAACTATTATATTATAAGACTGTTTGTCTTTATTTACTGTAGTTGAGGTGTAAATGTGCTTGTTTACAATGTTGGAAAGTAAACTTTAGAGAATAAATGTGATCTTAGCTCAAGCGAGACTCTTAATGGAAGCAAAGTGCTTAACATTCAGAGGTTGTTTGGTGTTAATCTCCCAAACACAGGTTAGCACATATGGTGCCTTATATAATATATTGAAGGATACATTCTCCATATGTTCTGAGCCAAATTTCACACTTGCTTGCACAGACAAATATCGAGGGAGTGAGTTAGCCAGCTGAGCTCTGTCTGAACTCTCTGTGAACTGTGGACACACCTAGGACTGAAGGGACCACACACCTGGGTCTGAAGAACAACTTGGGAAACATAAACCACAAACGTTTCATCTATAGTGTATTGACTTTTTCCACATATATCAAACACATTAAACATTGCATGTCAGTTTGAAATAAGAATAGGAACAGAAGAGAACAGAAACAAATTACCTTTGCTCATTCCTAGCACAAGTGGTCCCCCCTACCCGTGGTTGGGAAACACTGCTTGCCTTACAGGATCATTTCAATTCTCAGGCTCATATAACCGTGATAAAGTCTAGTATACTGTATGTGGCTCACAATATTTGACCTATCATTGGTCAAATGCACAGCTACAATGAAGTAATGTACTTAAACATTTATAACATGATGTATCATTCTGACTGAACATAATACTTGATATAAACTTTTGTCTTCTTATTCTCAAGTGGAGCATGCATCTGTTGCATGTTGCTGTGACTTTGATTTCGGCTTGAGTCTGCGCTGGTGCCATTTCCCAGAGGAGGTTCTTCACTGTTCATTTTGTTCTTCATCTATATGCTACAGTCTGTATCCCTGTTCATTTGGTCTCTCATCTATATGCTACAGTATGTATCCCACGAGTATTTTTATGCCTCTAAACTCTGTCTGGCAATTTGCGTTGAGCCGGCACACTCTCTCCAGTTCAATTGAAAAAGAAATCAGTGCACAAAGAAGCGCTCCATGCTCCGAGGCAGCATTGTGTGCTTATGGAGGGGATCCTAAACAGTTTAAAAGCAGCTGGGAAGCCTCATATATTCACAGTCTGTCTGGTAAATATATATAAATGTTTTCAGTGAGCACTGCAGTCTCCGGTGAGCAGAGCTGACAATACGGTTCAGTGGTGCAGGAGGAGCCCGGGTGAGACGCTGGAGTCTGGGAAAACCAGGTTGATTGGGCAAACTGGGATTCAAAATACACCACTTTGCAAGTATAAGTGTGGTGAAAGAAGGTCGCCAAGAGTGCAAATTTAAATAAAGGTTAGTTGAAGGTGCACTATGTCACTCATCTGATAAGGGTTTGTCACCTGCTTGTCTCTATGAAAATACTATTGCTTCATCTGGAATGTTCCAAAGTATATCATCAAAATGCATATATTATCCTAAATTAACTCTTGTGAGCTTTAAACTATTTTAGAATGTTTTTACCTCATCAAAAATATGCCCAGTCTTTACACACATGTTTGAGTAATCCTTTATTATCAATCTGTCTCCATCTCCAAAGCTCAAAAAGCCCTGTTCCACCTTGTGATGTCATGAAGCAGTAGTTTGCAAGTGCCTTTTACCTTTAGTGAAGTAGAGAAGCAAGTCCAGGGCTGATTTTATCCCATAATTCTAGTTTTAAAATGCTGTGTAGCACATCCTGTATTACCACATGACATCACATGGTAGAACAGAATGTTTTCAGTTTGAAGGAAAACCTAAATATGGAATGTGAATGAAAGAAAACACAACTCCGGGTTTTTGATGAGGAAACATTATAACGTAGATCAGGAAAAAGCCTAATATGCGCCCTTTTAACTTATCTTTGTTTATCTTGAAAAGCCATTCTAATTGTTAACTGAGTTGTCAATAATAATTTGAAAAAAAAATAAAATCAAAATCAAAATATGTACTTTTTACTCATTTGTAGAGCAGTTAGTTCAAATGGAGAGTTACTCATAGCATTTGAAAACACCCAATTCAGTGGTGTTAGCTACACAAACTTTTCAAAATGGCCATGCATTTCACACAGCTTCATTTAACTGGAGCAGAGATAAAACATTTGCTTTTCCAGTTTTCTAGAGTGAGTCTGTGTGAACAAGGGAGCAGCGTCACCACCAATAACACCACCATCTGTTAGAGCAGAGATGTCTCCACACCTTCCTCCGCTGTGTCCTCCACTGACTCTGTTTATCTAACTCTCCATGGAACACTATAAGATCTTGTATTCACATCTTCACTGTAAGGCCCACACTCAAACACAATATAAGATCTTCTATGCTTAATCTGGTCTTTTATATCTTCTCCCACAGACTCATGGGGCTTAGTTTGAGTTTGGCACAATAAAAAGGAAAAAAAACTACAAATGAAACCCTTCAGCCAATATGATGGCAATTGATGATACATGTAAGAACATTTTTACAGATGGTTAACTAAGTAAAACTATATCAACATGTCGTAAAATGTACTAAACTACATAATTTAGTTTAATTCTTATAACAGCCAAAATCGTTATTTGAAATATGACCAGTGAATATAAAAATAATCGGTCACATTGATTAGGTTTACGCAAAACTGGCTGGGATTAGAATCTCCCATTAACACATCAGGAGTATTCAGGTCACACTAGGAGAAGGATTCAACTGCACAAGCAAGAAACAAGCAGACAAATATTAAAAATATGTACTCACTCATTTTAGATCAGCGATGAAACGAACTGCCCCCTCCACAGCGGACTTGCTCTGACCAGTTCTCTAGAAAAATGAGACAAAAAACAGATCAAGAACTGACCATATAGAGAGGATAAACACTAGATATTATGAATGACTATGCAGTATATAAAATATGTTCTCGTTGATTCCATTCCATACATTTTCCTTACCAACATGATCTGACCATTATCTCATGTCTGGAGTTGTCAGATTATTGAAATGTCGTTACATCTGTTGTGAGTAACATACATGAATTTTAATGTACCAATGCATTAACTCATGTACCATTAAAGTGTGGTTTATTTCTGTATGTTCACGTCTGTGCAGGTTTTGACCACAGACTGTATATATAAATGGACATAGCTAATTTGCTAGCTACTTGTGGCTCCATCAACTGTTTCCATTTGACTTTACATTGGAAGTGTCACCGCTCTCTCTGTAACTGCTGCAGTGAACCTCGGCATTTTGGTTTTAAAATGTTAGTTTTAGCCCGCTATACATGATCCTGTTTTTTTTTATTATACTATTTTGTATGCAAATAAATTCCTATTCTAATAAGGACCTAGCTGCAAATTCCCTCCTATAACTGCTACCCCTTATGAGCTTCATTTGACTGGAGCCAAATGCTATGGATGACGCCACACTCCCTTAGTCCACTTCTTTATACAAAAAACATTATTTGGGCAAATCTTCCAAATACAAATTGCAAAAAAATAAATAAATAGATTAAGTCACACACATAATATTGCAGATCTAATTATCAGATTATTCTTCATTTTTACTGTTAAATGCACACACTGACTGCTGGCGATTGTGGTGGTGTATATTTCAATGACTTGGGAGTATTAAAGTATGCGTGTGTGAGGAGAATGGGGCTTGTACAGTGCACACACCTGTCCACAAAGGCCCGTTGTTAGTGAAGTGTCGTGTGTGTAATCTGAACTGTTGTGTACACAGGGAGTGGGTGCAGACATCAGCAGTGTGTGAACATTACGCTCCTGTGAGGGTTCGATTTCAGACTGATAAATCCCCCTGTCAAAGCATCACAACAGGACCAGACAGACATAACGCTCCTCTATATGTGATGTGCTATAGTGTGAGAACAGGATTTACATTACACTGCTCCTAAGGTTTTGATATGTGCCTTAAAAAAACCTTTGTAACGCACTCAACATAGAAACACTTCAGTTGGAGAATGAGGGTTGGGTGGGTTCTTTTCAAAAAGCTTGGGAACCTGTGTTGGAACATCTCCTGGGAAGCTTAATGGGTGCAATGGGTTTAATGTTTTGTCGTGTTGCTGACTTCAGACACTTATGTCGTGGTGGGAGATCATTTTTATTCTGATAACAATATTCAGGCCACACTATGCTGACTTGGCATGATGTCTTTAAATGCTTATGCTTTAGTTGAGGTCCAAGTATCAGACTAAAGTGAAATCAATGTAAAATTACCCACACATGTACAGATATATCACGTTTAAACTTCTATAGAAGTTTTCAATTTTTTTCTATTTTCACCTTTATTCAGTAGTTTTTGGAGCTTTTTGTTTGAGTATATTCTTCATTAAAACAAACACACAATGTTCTAGGGAATGTACTGACAGCTCAGTCCTTGTTATTACGGCCTACATCATTGAGGTATAATACTCCCTACAACAGAAGTATAGGCAGACTGGACTGTAATAGACTGGACAATACTATCAGAGTGTCTTAAAGGTTCATGTACTGATGGAAAATAAATTTCTGTGTTAGACCTCCAGCGTCATGCATCTTTTCTTCAACTCTTGGGCTCCAACAATTTAATGTACAGATATATCACTTTTAAACTCTTTTATAGACGTTTTCCATTTTCTTCCTCTTCTTTCTTTATTCAGTAGTTTTTGGAGCTTTTTGTTTGTCTGTTTGTTTTAATGAAGAATATACTCAGTGTTCTAGGCAGCTCAGTTATTACAGCCTACATCATCAGGGGTATAATACTCCCTACAACAGAAGTATAGGCAGACTGGACGGTAATAGACTGGACAATACTATCAGAGTGCCTTAAGGGTTCATGTACTGATGGAAAATAAAATTCTGTGTTAGAACTCCAGCGTCGTGCATCTTTTCTTCAACTCTTGGGCTCCAACAATTTATTCCACAGCACAAATATTTAATGTATGCCAAGCAACACACACGATCTGCTCGATATTTTGATAAACATCTCACTCAGACTTAGTGTTTGCCTTGATCTAGAAGTGCAGGTTTGTCTTTTCGAGTATCTGCAACTGTGTCAAAACGCATCAATTTTTTCATTTTTTTTTTTCACGGCTTGACAAAAATATGATATAAATATAAGTTCAAGTTCAAGTTATGGACAAGATCTGCTGTCCAAATCTGTTACTTTTTTCTAAAACACTGAACCGGCTATTTTGTCTTAATGTTGACATAAGACCTCAGCTCCAGTGTAAAGGCTCACCATGGAGACATAACACAAACCCAGAGTCCACTTCAAATCTGTTCCTCCAGTTTTATGACAGTTGCGGCGTGTGGAGTTACATGGGTTATAGTCCATTTGATTTGAGGTTTCTGTAATGGGAAATGTCAGAGCAGCCAGACAATCAACAATATGACAGAAAGGGTAGGCAAACTTATGATCTGTGCTGAAATAGTGCATGAAAGGAATACACATACAATTGAAATAAGTGGGGTGGTCCTGTAAAGCAATTTATTTTGACTGTTGACCTAAAATGAATCTGAAAAATAGACAGAAAAAAGATAAAACATTCAAATCACCACAGATTCCAAAATGTTCAATCATTATGGTTCTGTGGTTTATATTTACTATAAACTATATGCGTTTGGTCGAGGTAAAAATGGGCCATAGCATGAAAATAGTCTTTATAATGACATTATGTTGTTTTTTCGGTATTTAATATTAAAGATATATTACCGTATTTTTCGGGCTATAAAGTGCACCGGATTATAAGGCGCAGTATCAAATAATATGTCAGTTGTGTCATTGTCCACACATAAGGAGCATCGGATTATAAGGCACAATAAGTGAAACAAAACGTGTGTTGGATAAATCGAACTTTATTCAGGTCATTTACAATAGCTCTCAGTTGTAGCTAACACAAAAATACAAGTTTAACAGTTGGTGATTTGGGCATCAAACATGCCCGGATCCCTCTCAACATTGTTCAGTTTTAACACTAAAATACAAAACCTGAAATCTGCATGGTAATGGTGGCATTTTGGGTCCTTGTACAGCACACGGCAGAACTACCGGTATGTTGCACAGTCGCCCTATATGTCGCCAACATATTACTCCTCCTGACTCGCCCACTAATACCTTATTAGACTAATGTGGACAACATAAAATCGGTTGGAGGTTAAACACAACCAAAGGTCACACATAAGGCCACTGGATTATAAGGCCACTGTTGATTTTTGAGAAAATTTAATGATTTTAGATGCGCCTTATAGTCCAAAAAATACGGTATATGGGTTAATAATTAGATCGCAGTGTTATATTTTACAGTTTTGAAAATGCTATTCACCAAAACCATCATATTAAAATATTTAATTATTGCAGGGAGATATGGGAGGGGAGACTCAGAGCGTGAAACTAAGTCACTCCCCCTTCAGAGCGCTATCACAACACAATTGGCGTGCATTCTGCTAATGAAACTACAACACATTGCACCAGGTTTGCGACATTATAGTATTTTGCACCCTGCTCTTATATGTATGAAAATTGCTTCCTGGTAACGTGGGCTTGTGGGTTGAACCTTGTACAAAAGAGACACACTGAAAACAAACACACAGAGTCATTCATGTTAACAGCATCATTAAAAACAAGGATGCTACTTGACTTGTTCAACGCTGCCGGGGCAAACTATCAGGAGCTGCGTGGGACTAGCAACCTGAGAGATTAACCCATCCTAACCTACAACCTATGTCAAATGCCATTACTTTATGTTTCGAATGATATAAAAAATACACAAATCCAACATAAAGAACATTAACTTCCGAATGACAGAGGAAAGACCTTGTCAACACTTTCCTGACAAGTGTCCATAAATCACATAAAACATACATCACCTCTCTGTAGCGTTCAGCCTGTGCAGTGTGAGCCAGCCTCCCTTATGTTCCCATGTTTTACAGCCTGTTCAGTCATATTCACAGGTGGCTCCAAGACTTCTCCCAACAATCTCTTCAGCACACAGACGTAGCCACGAGGCAATACCATAAATCACTCAGACTTTCTCCAAATTATAATATTTATTACACGAGCGAGTGCGTGTTTATTCTGGAGCTGGAGGAATGACGGTTTCCATCACCAATCATCCCCTAATGGTTAAGTGCCACGCCAGACGAGCTTTGACAAGTGATAATTAAAGAAGCTCAGAGAGGGAGGGGCATCGGGGGGAGACGTACAGAGCATGGACAAGGAAGAGGTGGCAGTCAACTGGGAATGGATAGTAAGAGTCTGGCAGTAACTAACTGGTCATTATGCAGATTGGACTCCGCCTCTGGGCCATAGCAGGCTTCTCGAAGGTCTTATATTACGCAAAATCGACTCTTGCGCGCTTTAAGCCATGTTATAATGTTGTTACTTCCTCAAAAGCATAGACAACGGATATAATAAACATTCAATAGAGGCTGGAAATTCTAGCGCTAAAATTATCCAAATGAAGGGGTGTGGAGTTTAAAAACACAGTGGAGCACTTAATGTATTACCATGTGACATCACAAGGTGGAACAAAGTGTTTTCTGTTGGAGAGAACTCAACTCAGCCTAAATATGCAAAGGTCTGTGTGTTAAAGATGTGCGAATGAAACAAAAGACAGCTCCAGGTATGTTTGTGATGGAGAAACTACATTATAACAAATACAAAATAGCATAAAATGGATCGTTTAAGATTTGGAAAGATAAAAGTTGGTGTAGTGTGGGAACAGGAATTTTACTTTTAACCTATATATAATAATAATAATTCAATTTTGACACTGACTCAATAACCCAAAAGAAACATTATCCCCCAAAAAACTATTCAAACTGCACAGTACTGTAATATAAAACTCAAACTACAATACAAAATAACAGAATTAAAACTTGAGTTCTCAAAAGCACAGATATGACATCAATAACTTCTAATATCTTGTTTTGCGTGAGCCATATTTCTGGGTTACAATTAGTGCATGTCATTAAAAATATCAATATAAACAAATCAATATCCTCCGTTCCTTCAGATAAATTAACCAGTAGTTTTGGTGTAAATACCTCAGTTTATATTTGAGTATGCATAAGGAGCCATATGGATTTTATCTCCTCAACAGAAGGCTCAGAAAAGGTTTGTCTGAAACGTTGTCATAAATATTGAACCTAAATTGGGTCTTGAAAGAAACATCACACGCAAATCCAGGTTTATTTGGGTTCTGGACAGTTTTGTTGTTCGGTTTGTTAGACTATTCGGCTTAGAAATACTGTTGATAATTGTAAATATCCAAGTATACATTATCTATAATACAAAAGCAATCATACGCAGTTTTTTTTCTAGTTCTGCACATTATCAAAAATACATCTTCAAAGTTCTATAAAGATAAATAAAGATTTACAATTAAACATTTATTCATAACAGTCCTTTTCACGCCAAGTTTCAGTTTGCAGTTACCAAAATATGTTGGTGACTGATATATCATAACATTGGTGACGATATAAAGTACTATAATGATATAGTGAACAATAATGTATAATTTTTTATTACTATTTTATCTGACAGAACACTGAAGTAGAGCTGGTCAACTATAGTCAGTCATTTGAGTTGTATATATATATATATTTTTTATTTTAAACAAATGTAAACTGAGCCATGATGACCGAAAATTTCTGAATATAAAATATGTATGAATAAAGTGCATTAATGATGAAAATGTTATTCATGCCAATGTTGTGTCCTAGAGTCTGCATGTTAATGATTACAACTGTCAAAATATAATTGCAAATATTTTAATAGTTGACTATGATTATTGCAATGAGTTGTCTCAACCCTACAATGAAATCTTTTCTGACAACAAACTATGATTGCAAATGTGATATAAAACAGGATCTGATAAAAAGAGTTTGCAGCATGTTTTGGAAAAGTACAATTTGAGCAGACCTGTGCTTTATCCTCTCTGTGCTTGAATCATCAGATTTAGTCACAGTTTGGAGAAGTCGCCTTGTCGTGTCAGCACTGAACTCCATATAACTCACTTTTACACCGCATTACCTCTGCACACATTTTGTACATTGTGCTTTTGACAGAATAACATTGTTTTACACACTGTAACTCAATGCAGGGATTTAACATTTGGCTTCAAAGATAATACAGCACCAGCCACTGTGCAATGAGTGAGGAAAGTGTGGGTGAAAATGTACCTGTCAGCTTTCAGAACAGTTATCCATGTGCATTGGTGCAGAGCAAGGGAGGAACTGAATCAGTTTGGAGAAGCTAAAGGCAATATGCTAATATACAGAAATAAAAAGTGATGCACTGGAATTAATTAATGTTATTTAAACTTTAATGGTGGGTGGGGCTGCCATCTGCTGGTCTCCACGATGATGTCATACAGCTTTGCCTTTGTTTAGTGTCACAAAACAACAGTAAATGTGTCTTGTGTACCTTTTTCAATAACAATTAGGCAATTAGACAATTCATTATATTTATATTGCTTAGAAATACCTTAAAGAAACATTCCTGTGGTGTGGTGTGTGATCGCACCTGATGCATCACCTTTTTGTGAAACATCCCAGGATACAACTTTAACTGTAGTAGTTTTAGTGCCCGGGCAACAGTTCAGAGAAACACCCCAGACTGACAGCACAAAATAGCCAGACATTATTATGACTCTTATGACCATGATGCTGTGAACACTACAATATTTCCTTCTCTGGAGAATCATCCTGCCTAATCATTTTACACATATTTATGTTCAATACATCACTTTAAGAAATGCACTTTAAGGGTAGGAAGTCTTAAATACAAGAATGTTCTCAGAGACAGTCTTCAGTCTTGGGACCAACCATAGGAATAATCCTTCAGCTCATAAACAAACTCCAGCGGCACCTATGGCCGTCTGTCTGTATAAGACACTGTACCAGGAGAGAGGAGATGGAGGCTTATCAGTGTCCCATATAAAAGTTTGGTCCAAGAGTGAAAACAGCAAAGTTAAGGCTCAGCAGGGGATCAACAGAACAGCAGTGAGAGTAATGCACCAATGGAGATATTAACATATGCACAAATATGAAGAATGACACGCCATAAAACAGATGCCAGATTTATTCAAACCTATATACTGCATATTTCTTACAATCACTTCCTTCTACCCCATCGTTTTGCATAAAGCTACATGCTGGTTTTGTCATGGTGCTTGAGAGCCTAATTTCCAAAATGCCGTAAAGTGGTAAACTTTTGCTCTTCATATACTTTTATAAATTTCATTGTTCTTCTAAATCACAAGTTGCAGGTGCCACATCCATTTAATAGATTAATTATGGCTCTATCGGTGATGACAGCACTAACCAAAATTGCTTTGACCATATTCAAAATGCCACAGCGTTCTGTGAACATAAAATACCCCAAAAGTGACTTTTTCCAAATGTCACTCACAGGAGTATACAAATAAAATGATTGAACCACACTCCTCTAACAGTCCCGGCTCTTACTTATGGGTTTGCTTTGTTCTTAGATGCAGACAGCACACAGTGGTCTGATTCTGTCACAAAGAGCTGCTTTTACAATAATATATGGAGGCAAAACACAATATGTACTCAATAAAGTCGGCCATCCCAGCTTTGAGGCTCTGAAAATCTTGCTGTGAATGATGTAAATGATAAAAGCAACTTCAAACTTGACCTTCTCCCAAAGTATTTTATTTTTACTTCTTGCCTGGTTTTTCATACTTTTTCTGCCCATTCTTTGTATTTAGTCTTTGTGAAGAGTTTACATGTTCTGCCTGCACATGTTTTGGTGATCCAGTTCCCCTAAAACATGCACAATTGTGTATCCTCAGTAGCCAGGACTTTCTTCAAACTGAGATTTCAAATATCAGTGGGATTACCCTGGTAAGATATGGTTAGTATTAAAAAAAAATAGATTTTTTTTTTTTAAACATTTTTCATATATTTTATTACAACTCCTGGCTTCCAAATCATAAAAGCATGTTCCTGGATTTGATTTTTTCTTGTTTAAATGATTATTTGAAGTAGTATATTGTAGCTAGAGCTTAAGAAAAAGAAGTCCACTATAAATAAAACAGTTACATCTTATCAGCACTGGTCATTTACCTATAGATTAAGTCTCTACCCCGACTTTCCTTTCAGCAGGTCTAGACTCAATCTGAACCCACTCCGCCGCTGGGAAAGAAGGTTGAACTCCGACCCAATGCACTCCACAAAGCACAATGGCACTAACCGTACTAAGTGTATTATAGATCTGTTTCAGCACACCGCGTTTTCTCATATACGCACGCTGCTGCAAAACTTTTCTCCTCCGTCTAGACATGTGGGCAGAATAATGACAGAGGGAAAGTGACAGAGCGCAGCGAGCAGGGACTGAGGCAGAGATAATGAGAATAAAAACAGGCCAGAGGAGAGAGGAGAGGGAGCCAACGTGGAGGGATGATCCAGCAGACAGAAGTGGGCGTCAGACACAACACATGGGCTGGAGACACACTGACCTCCAGCTACGAGACTTCAATCAAACAAACTCTGATGACATCTGACACAAGACGCTCCCGCTCTTACCTGGGACTGCGATAATGAGTCAATACTTCCGCTCTTTACTTTGTCTGTCAATCAAGGAAACTATAGGATTCAATGAGAACTATGAGTGCGTTGTCATACTTGTCATACTAGTACTTTGCAGCAGATGTCATCGATATTCCCTGGAGGTGCAATGTTAATTTGTAAGCACTGCTCTGTCTGATGCTTCTTAGACTTTAATCTGAGCTATTTTAATCTGATCAGATATTGAAACTTTTGCAGAAAACTGACACTGACACAATATTTTTTCTAAGATGCTCCAGTCTCTATGTGCCCACATATATGTATATAAATATAAATTCTAGTTTGTCCTTAGTGCATCAGTTTAATGTTTTTGAACAGTCTGAGTAAAAACAGAAGTAGAAGAGCAATTAAACTAAAAATACAGCTGTATGTTTATGTAATCATATAACAAACTACTTAAAATCCCAACTAAATTCATTTTATTATGATTTTTTTTTTACTTTTTGTTAACTTGACTATAAGAACATTAATGGCTGGGCATCTTAATATCAGTATAAGTAGTAGTTATGGGTACAGCTGCAAGTCAAATATTGGGCATCGATAACCTGGACTATACCATAAACTACGTTATACCGTATTTTTCAGGTCATAAAGTGCACCGGATTATAAGGCGCAGTATCAAATAATATGTCAGTTGTGTTATTGTCCACACATAAGGAGCATCGGATTATAAGGCACAATAAGCGAAACAAAACGTGTGTCGGATAAATCGAACTTTATTCAGGTCATTTACAATAACTCTCAGTTGTCGCTAACACAAAAATACAAGTTTAACAGTTGGTGATTTGGACATCAAACATGCCCGGATCCCTCTCAACATTGTTCAGTTTTAACACTAAAATACAAAACCTGAAATCTGCATGGTAATGGTGGCATTTTGGGTCCTTGTACAGCACACGGCAGAACTACCGGTATGTTGCACAGTCGCCCTATATGTCGCCAACATATTACTCCTCCTGACTCGCCCACTAATACCTTATTAGACTAATGTGGACAACATCAAATGGGTTGGAGGTTAAACACAACCAAAGGTCATACATAAGGCCACTGGATTATAAGGCCACTGTTGATTTTTGAGAAAATTTAATGATTTTAGATGCGCCTTATAGTCCAAAAAATACGGTAATTTATATCCAGAAAAAAATCTGATAAACTGGGACCAACTACTAAACCAGGCTAAATCAGATCCTAACTACATTAAACAATGAAGCAAATAAAAAAGATCAAACCAACATAATAAAAAGAACTAATACAAAGGTAAGAGTAATGACAGTACACCACAAAAGCATTGAATTATGGGTCAAATGCAGAGAACACGTCACCCAAGAGGGATAAATAACAAAGTCTCCTTGCTGCATCAGTCAGTTTCTTGTTCATCTGTGCAAAAGCTGAGCTCATAATGCTTGCCTCACAGCCAAACATTAGTAACAACAGAAGACAACATGACCTGTAGCAGCGACTTCAATCAAGCTAGAATTGGAAATGCATTGTCTTTGGACTCCCAGACTTTCCTTACTTTTACCTGTGACTTGAATAATGGCTCAATACTTTCTCCCTGCTCGTAAACAGATTAAACACAAACAGTGCTTTATATACATTACAGGCTAAAGAACAGCGGGGCCATCTCACTCCCCTTGATAAATATGAGGATGTGTGGCTGGGGGAAATTGAACAAATTATGGACATTTTTCTCTGAGCCTTGACATCCACACAGGCAGAATCTGTTTCTCTGACTCCTGGCCAGATTACTCTTCACTAAAACTTTTTGTCCTTGGCTATTGGTGGTTAAAGTGATGTATGTCAGCATGTAGGGCTCATAAAACACCATTAGAATATTCAAATTTGGAGTTTGGCGAGCACATTAAATACACATTTGGTCCTAAGAACAAGTTAAAAGTTAAAACTAAATTACACCGATTGATTCATTTTAAAAGTGTGTCGTTAATGTGCACAACTGGCATCTACAATACAAGTTTTCTTTTCCCTCAAACTAATTTCCCTTCCTTAACGGACAATGACATTTAAAGATGTACTATGTGACTCTTCTGGTGTGGGGTTCAATACCTGCTTGTCTCCATGGATTTGCTTTACCTTGAATGTGCCACAGTGCAGCTTATCTGTCTTGTACTGATTCCATTACAGGAAAAGGAAAAAAAAAGCCATACCTTTGCTTTCCTGTGTAGCACAAACTCTACACAGCCAGCTGGGCCTTTGTTATCTAGATCATCAAAGGTATAATACTCCCTACAGCTGCGTAGCCGGACCGAAATAACCTAGACGACTAAACTGAACAATCACAATATCTTCAAGAGTCCACATAAACTTCTGTGTTAGAAACTCCAGCATCATGCATCTTTTCTTCAACTCTACTACAATTTATTCAACAACACCGTTGAAAAATCCAGGAAAAGTAATAACATCCTCATCAAAAAACATACCTGGAGTCGTGTTTCGTTTCATTCACATGTTCAACACACAAATCCCGCATATTTACACAACAATTTGCACGATTTTAACCCTGGAATTGGCAATCTCTTCTGAACCAAGTCTGGTACATGACATCACAAGGTGGAAAAGA
>KN492384.1:0-12305 GCA_000787155.1 Scartelaos histophorus
ATATATATATATATTTATATATTATATAAATGGCACTAGACCTGATGTTCATAAGAAGTGTTCATGGGCACGACTCTGGCTCCACTGACTCTGGCTCTAATTAACTTTAAATTGAGCAAAAGTCTCCCCTTTCTCTCTAACTGCTGTTGTGAGCATCAAAATGTGGTATTAAAATGGTAGTGGTATTGTATGTTTGTATTTTTTTGCCAATTTGTCTGTAAATTTCTCTTTTCCTAATATAAAAGCTCCAAATTCTCTCATATAACTGCTGATATCATGAGCTTCATTTGACTGGAGCCAAACGCTCTGGGCGATGCCACTTAGTCCATTTCTCTTAGTAGCTCTGAGTTAGTATGAACTGTACATTTTATTCTCCTCAAAGTTGAACAAGTTTGATCAAATGTTAGTCTGCGGCTCGTGTGGGTGGCGTCGTCTGCAGTGGTCAGTATCTATCAAAAGTGTCAGGTGACAGCAGGTGATCTATGTGCTGGGGAAGCCTGCCCAATTTGGTCTTTTCCAACACAAACTTCAACAGATCAATTTGCTCGTTCTGACAGAGTTGCCAGTGCACACTTTGCAGATGGTTGTAATATAATTCCCAATCTTTGTTCCAGGCCAGACAATAGGTGTATAGTTCCAGAGGTAAGGACACGGCTACTTCACAAATGACTAAAACCTTGGAAGCAAGATGAGGAGTCCATAGTTTAGGAATGTTATAGCCTGAAATACAGTAAATGAATGAATACAGTAAAATGAAAACCATGAGTTGTTCCAGTGGACAGAGCAGTGTCTGCACAGGTCTGTCCTGTGATCTAAAGCCAAACTGTGGAGCATTAAACCACTTATGAGACTCATCTGTAAAGCCTAAATCTTATTACACAAAGAAGATAAATAAAGATGGAACTGAAGTGGACACTAAACTCATATTTTGAGAAACACTGGAGCAACCTAACTATTAGGCTCTTTTTGTGTGGAAATCTTACAGACCATTATGACTCCAATGGAAAAACGTTCTTTTATTTGACATACTGCGTACAATTATCCTTTCAAATGTCTGAGCCAAACTTCCTAGTTACGCAGCACTTCCTTTTGAGCCCAAACAGTAGTGCGCTGCAGGCTGAGCTGGTGGTTCCCATATTTAAGTCTGACGGAGCACGCCCATGAAGTGGCTCCAGCAGCAGTTCCAGCTGTGTTCTAATGAGCATTTACTGTGCCTCCTCCACCACTACGGCGGCGAGCGCTTCAAAGCGCCACTGCATCCTTACTCCAGTTGTTTTACGTGGGCGTCTCAAAATACTGGGCTCTTCTTGTGTGGACGGATGGTTGGGTCTTTTGCTCCTGACAGCTGCGCCGTGCTTGTTGTTGGCTCTCTCTTGAGTTGTTTTAATAAAGTTGTGCTGCAGGAGTAGTGAGGGAAGATTAATGGCGGCACAGGAAGTGTGGCAGTTGTGAGAGGATGCAGGACAGAGCGGGCCAGCAGCCATCTGTTCCCTCTGCTTTACAGCTCTCTTAATGGAAGAAGCAAACCAAACAACATGGATCTGAGCCCTGCAGACACACGCACACACAAAAACACATGCACACACACCCCAGCAGCACGCCGCTAAACACCAAACATCATTTCATGTGACAGAGATGAGAGGAGGGCTTTTGTCATTGCATTTCCCCTGTTGGAAGTGTACGCAAGTCTGCTTTTATTTTTTCCCCCTCTTTTACCTTATAGCAAAATAAAGTTGGGCAGGAGCCACCACTGTGAGATTGAGATGAAAGACACAGCCTGGATGGAACGTGATTAAGAGATATGTTCTTGAGGCAAAACAGGACTTGGCATTTGCAAAGACAAAACCTAATGAAATTAAAGCTGAGCGTGGCCATTGTTGTGAGTGTTCTCCATGTGTGAGAGGAACAGTGTAAAGTATATGAGAGCAGCACTGTGGTTTTATTTAGATTCACACACAAGCCCTGACTAATGACGGCTCTGGCCAATGATGCCTAAAGCGCTTTATAGAGCTGTCTGGGCTGTAAAAAATGTTTACTGTGATGGGGCTGACTAGCTCACTCACACATTATTATTGTTTGCAAGTTATTGTTTCACATCAGTTTACTCAGATGAATAGAGCAAGTGGGTGATATTTTAGATTAGAGTTCATACCGATTTTTCTTCTTAGTGAGAAGTTTATGGGTTAGAGTCTTATTAAAATGACTTGCTAAAATGGGCAGTCTGGTTCTTTTGTGTCACTTTTTCTCACTGCCCAAAGACTGGTGAGTTTAAATGGCCCCAATAATACATGGATGGAGTCAGCCCTGTAACTAAAGGCCGTTCACTTTAATTCTTGGTACAGGGCTGTATAATTCAGTACCATTATAAGATTATATGAAATCTATTTTATTTGCGCCAGTATTTTAAAGAACTGCAATTGCCATTCCCAAGCTTAAATAAATGTAGGCAGTTAAATATCTGTTTTTTGTTGGTGTTTTAAACGGCTAATTTCCCTACGCAGGCAGAGCAGAGACGACACAAAGCTACTTAATGCCAAACTAGAAATGAAATCTGCTGGTGCTTTGCTCTAAACAATTTGAATTGAGTTTTAGAAAGTGTAATTAAGTCATTTATAAAGTAAAGTAATGAAAAATGGAGAGAATATGAGAGGAGGTGTGTCCTGATAGAGGTCAAAGGTCAAACTATCTTAACAGAACTTTTGACTTTGATGGACGTCCAGTTTAAAACTGTGTAACATGTAAATGACACACACAAACACGCACGCACACACACACACACACATACACATGCACACACAGCTCTGTATCACACACAGGCACACACACTCAAACAGACACACACACATGCACAGACAGACACAGACACATACACACACGCAGACACAACGCAGGCACACATACACACACTAACACACACACAGACACACACACTCATGCACAAACAGACACACACACACACAGACAGACAGACATACTCACACAGACACACACACACACACACACACACACACACACACACACACACACATACACACATGCACAAACAGACACACACGCAGACAGACAGACATACATACACACACACAATCACACCGACACGCACACACACACACACACACACACACACACACTCACACACCTGCACACACACACACACTCACACCGACACACACACACATACACACACTCACACACACCTGCACACCCACACACACAGACATACAGACACACACACACAAACTATTCCAAGTCACAGTTGTACAATAAAATCCGACACATTGGCCCTATCGTGGAAACTGGTGGATCTATATTTTTAAGCAAAGCAGTTAATACATCCAATATATCCACAAAATCCTCCTTCTGAAAAGTTACGTATTGCACCTTTTTGCAGGGGTGAGTTTCAGGCCATCCTTACAATAGTAAACTGTAGATGACTGTGTTTTCCCACATTGTCTCCTGGGAAAATGAAAATATGCTTGACTCAGATTGAACTCTGACCTCGACTTCAATAAAATCTTTTGCTCAACTGTTCCTGATTTGTCTTGTTGTGAACGAACGGCGACCGTGTCACGTTAAACGCCAACACGCGGCGCGTCCCTCTTCCTCCAGTGAAGACATCTGTACGACATGATGAAGTTTCCTCTCTGAGTATCAATCCTGTAATTGAGCTTAGGGAGAGGAGACGTGATGTGCACACAGAGCCACTCATGTATAGGCCCCTCTCTCTCTCTCTCTCTCTGCACACCCCGCTCGCCCTCTCTACCTGGCTTTTACATTAAATTTGTCAGTCAGCTCTCTTTTAATGCACATCAGCTGAAATGAGTGCATTAGCATTAGCTGCCATCATATCACTCACGCTGCTCAGAGCCCTGTTGTGTAAAGGTTTAGGCGGAGATAAAGGAACCCTGTGTGAAATATTGTAATAGTATGATTTTACATTTTAAGCAGCAACTGTGCCTCCTTTAAATCTTTCCTGTCACTCGTGTATATGTGGGTCTATAGAACAGGTTTGTGCTTCTCTATCCAGACTGGGGGTTAAATTATTGAGCCATGGCCTGACTGATTAATCTAAATAGCTAATAATACATGTTAGGATTGTCACACTGGGTGCATTTTTTGAGAGAGGCTCTATCCGTCCATGAAGATCACAATTTTAGATAGATATATAAAAGTGCCAAGTGCCATGACGCGGGAACAATTGTGTGGGATTGTTTGATTCAGCTGTTTTCACATTGGTCTCCTCTCTCTTTGTGCTCTTTTCCAATACTTTATATTGTGCAATTACAGAAAATCAACTGCTTTGGACAGAAGGTGAATGTTTTCCCATAATTCTTAGCAAAGAGTAGCTTTTCTATTAGTTATTACCTGACAAAATACTTGCGTAGGTTATGTCCATCAGTCAACATCAGTATAATAAAGGCATATATGGTTTTATTTAGTCCTGTAATGTAATTTATTTTTTTAATATGGCAGGATTTCGATATCTGGACAATGACAGATTTGCAGTGAGACAAGATTATCCAAAAATTTGGCTCTATTCCTGATGAGAAGCACTACTCTTGTCCTCTAAGTAGTACAATTAAACACAATCCCAGATGCATGTTGTGGAACGCTGTCAAAAAAAAACCCCAACCAAAATAAATCTTATCCAAATCTGTGGAGATCGTGAGCAGTCCAAGGTTTCCAATGATGGCACTTTATCTGAGCTGAGCGAGAAGGGAAAAGGGAGGAGGGAGTAGATGGGCCGTACATTATTTATACGTGCTAATGGCGGCTGGCTGTGTCTGTGTGCGAATCGGAAACCAAACAATCTGCTAAAATAGACACACAGCTGTAATCAAGGCCATACATTTCCCAGAGTTCCTTGTGCTCACTGCTAACTGCTGGGTCAATTGGAGCCACTGTAGTACCATTCGAAACACTTGCACTAGATTATCTCCTTTTAATGGAGACAGAAGACAATGCAGGGCTAGATTGCAATTGCCCAAGGAAAAGATTACCTCTGTGAAGCTGTGAAGATTTGCATAGCTCGTGCCTTCCTTACTGGACTTATTGTTGCACACAGACCAGATAAGAACAATAGCGCGTGTGCTTAACCTATTTCTGTCCCACAAAAGGAATCCATTAGTCTCATTGTGCAGCCCTTAAGCTCGGCATCACAGGGGGGACCCAGTGTTGTGCCGGTAGATCCGCACACATGTGCCTTTCATTTCCTATGGCAGTCCAGAAGTATCCCTCAACATCCTATTGTAAAGTTTACCAGGGGAGAGGTTCAGTGCATTAAAGTGCCCTGAGAGGAACGCTAAATGATGTAAACGTAGGCAGCTGCATGAAGCTAATGCCGTACAGTAGAGCAGGGGCCCAGACTGGATACTGTGTACACTGTACAGTATCTATATAACATTATAGGTCCTCTTTCATGTCTGCATGCTCTCTAATGGGAACAATATGAAGACTAATGGCAAAGTAAAAGGCCACAGAACAAGGCTGCAGCCCAAACTGCAACACTCATCTGTTGCTTTACACTTAAGTGCTAAAAGCTGCTTGATTTTGTTATTTTGGAATAGATGTCTCCTCTAAAGCATTTTCTGGAGGGCTGTATCTGACTGTGTTACAAAGAGCCACCATGTCCTGCTTGTACTTGAGCATTCATCAGTGAGCCACAGAAAAATAAACATTAGCTCTTGAGAAACAGTTTTAATCATGATAAAGATTTCAGCGCAGCACAATTTAGAAAACAAATCCAGCAATACTCCCTCTGATCATCACTTTAGAGTGTGCTGACACGCAAACTCTATTAAGCTGTCTTCAAATATGCAAAAATGATATGATTTTACAATGATTACATATTCACTTCCCAGCTGGCTGGCTCCGAGCGTCTCCATTTGTCATCGACTATTGTGTCCAATTATATGATTAGCTTTGAACACTCCAGCTCCTCGAGAGCTCTCGTGTGTTCTGCCGTGCAGAGTGATTCACAAACAAAGTCATTACAACATGTATTCACACATATCAAATAACAAAACAGATGGCCAGTGCGCTCGCCGCCTGATTTGTTTTCCACACGAGTGCAAGAAAAAAAGTATTTTGTCTGAGCTGTGTTTAATGCTGACTGTTTTATTCCCAAAGAGGAGCAGCTGGCTGTCGCGTTGTTAGATCAGCTCTATGAAAGACAATCTTGTTTTCATTAATTTCTCTACAACAAAGGCACTTGTTGGAAAGATTTAGAATTACAGCGGGTAAAGCTTCCGGATAATTCATCACAAGGCTTTGACAGGGAACTTAATTGTTTTAAATGCCATTTGCTGTGAGCAGTGTGCAGGTTTTTCTTTGATGTCTAACAGGTGGGACAGATAGACGACCCTCTGATGTTTCATTTGACCTTTAACCTTTTGGTTATAAATCTACTTGTAGTCCAGCAGCCAATAAAACTATCATCATGTGATGAACTGTGCTTCCCAGAATTCCATATAAAATGGAAATGGTTTGGTGGACTGCAGGCTTTATTGAATACAGTGGAGCAGATAGGCAGCGGTCTGCAGGGACAGGCTTGTTCTGACAGACATGGATCTGTGTAACACACTCATATGTGGATATGAATACACACTCCATAATGTACAACATGAGCTCATCTGTGCTCGACAACACAGGAATGTGGCCTCAGAGCCTTTTCACAAGAGCATTGTGCATTCACTTCAGCTCCTTTCTGTAGCCGTGTATACACTCGTATACAGAACAATGTACAGTTACCAAAGCACTTGTGCTCACACCAAAACTGTCCACGGCCTAAGTGTAGCCTTGAATCTTTTATTGTGCGAGAAAGTATTAACTCAGCTGCCCTGAGTCACCTGTTAACCACATCCACGATTATGAGACTCACAACCCTTTTTAAAATCCAACACTATTTTTACTTGTCTTATTTTAGTTTATGAGTCATATCAAATAACACCTGAAAATATATTTATTGCTGTATTATTATTTATTCATTTATTTATTCTTGTCATTGCACTTTTGCAAATTTCAACTTTGCTTTTTAAATAAACTCAAGTTGGGTTGGGCTGTAATTTTCAGTTTGGTCTTTTAAATCTAGTGGACGTCTTCTTTGACATCTCTGGAGGATATTACAGTAAATGCACTCCAAGTGACTAAATCATTTAACATCCAATCAATACAATTCACAGCTGACCATAAAAATTACTGAACCCTTATGCAAACTATCTTGTGCATTCATTGGGCTCCATATTTTCAATACAAAATGTACGTAAATATAAAAGTTTGTGATTAAAAAGTTAGTCATCTAATTGAACTGAGGAACTGGCTTTGGGCCACAGGATTTCGGTCCTTTCCTCCAGATAGTCTCCGGCGCGCTCTCGTATTCAGACTGTGCCATGCTGCCCTCCATCGGCCACTGCCTTTACAGCACCTGGAGCAGATCTGGGTACATTTTACTCTTAAATGTGTTCACGTATTTAAACAGTAAAAAAAAGTAGACAAAAATGTTACCATGGACTATGTTCCGCGCGTATTTTAATCTTGCGGTGAAACAAAAACGCGCTTAAAGAACTAAACAGCCGAGCTCATTTCCTGTGGCGTCTGCTCTAACACTTGCATTTGTTTATATTAACCAAGGCAAACAAACATAGATGCTTCGTGCTGTGTTGATAATAATTATGAAAGTTATTTTTGCCTTGTGTCTATTACACCTGAGCCACAGTTCTAGTCGCTGCTTTTGTCTGCGGAGCAAGGAAGCGTCTCCAGTCTCAAGGGTGAGTCAATCAGCTCTGAACACAGATGTTTTTGCCACAACAGCAGCACTCCCATACTGTGAGTGTAAATTACATCGCGGAAATTAATTGCAAGTTTTGATCCTTTTGATAATGAGCCGTGTACTAAGAAAAAAGAAACACACTTGGCTGTATCGCTGTTCCATTTGCGCACACTAGTATACAGTACTTATGGGAGTCTTGATTGACAGCTGGTTTCATATCATCGCACTGTTTAAATTGCTCAGTGATCGGATGCTACCGGTGTGCGTGTGCAAACTTTTCCTTCTGACGCTGCGGAGATAGTTTCTGTACAAAATCACGCTTATTACTCTGTCTTGAAACTGCTTGGAAACGATATAATACAGAATTATATCTAAAACAGTGCTGAGATTCATTAAACAAGTGGTGAAGATGGCCCATAGGTGAAACCCCCCCACGTCTGTCTCCAAAAGGCGCACAACTAAACAAATGTGAAAAGGCACGAAGCAAACTAAAATCTGCACAATTAGCGTGACTATAATCCTCACAGACTTCTGCTTTACTTTTGGTTTCAGTTTCGAGGTGCGTCCGTGGATTAAGTTGTCCACTATAACCGCGTAACATCCGACCATGACGCAAATTGGCACAAGAAAGAAAAAGACGAGACGCACGAAGTTCACAGGGTTATCTTTGCGCAGGTAAACTATATCTTCTATTTTGTCACACGTGGTGAAGTTTGAGCTTGAATCTCGGTCGTTTTTGGAGAAAACCGTGGGTATGGTGCTGCCAAGGGTCATAAGCCAAACGCAGATACTCGCGAGTACCGCTTTGGGGACGTTTCTCAGTTCTTTGACGTGTTTTGGCTGGACTATGGCCATGTAACGATCCGTGCTTATGAGCGCGAACAACCAGAGCGCCATGCACGGGTAGAAGATGGTCAGAGCCGCGCTGATCCTGCAGAACGCATCTCCAAAGGGCCAGTAGTCCAAGTGGTGGTACGCGATTTTAAAGGGTAACACTACGATGAAGAGCAAGTCTACGAGGGCCACGTTTATCATGTAGACCGTGACCGAGTTCCTCTTCTTGGTGGTGAGCGCAAACACCGATATAGCAGTGAGATTTACGATAAGTCCGATGATGAAGATGACGGAGTAGAAGATGGCGCTCGCCGTGCGGTACTCCTCAGGGCCCCGCTCCCCTGTGCTGGACTCCACTGACATGTTGGTAGAGTTCAAATCCAGAAGATCCATCCTATAGGTCAAATAATAAAGGAAAGTTAGAAATACACACCCTAAGAAGTGAAAGTGCGTGGTTGTCTTGCACTGAACTAAATTGACTCATATTAAAATAGTTATGTAGGCCTTTAAAACCACTGACAGTGTCTTAGACGATTGACTAAAGTTGGGTTTCCTGTGTCTGTGTCTGTGTCTATAAATAAAGCAATGCAACTTATGGAAACCAGAAGTCGACCTACTTTAAAAAACCTCTTAACATTCCGAGGGACCATTGCGTGGGCCATTACACTTTTTCTTAATTAATTTCTGTTTGTCCACCTTCTGATAAAAGGAAACTATCAATCTCATGGACACGTGGAACATTAATGGCAATCTGGAGCCCACTTATTTTCAGTCAAATCGACCGTTCTGAGAAGAATCTGGACCACTTTGTTCTCGAAACACACAAATAACTATAAAAAATAACCAAACATTTGATAAGAGTTTTGTATTTTACATGGGCTTGTCAAAACCCAACAAATACTCAATCTACTGTCTATGAAATCACCCCCAGCTATACATATTCTTATATTTACACCACATAATTCAGATGCATTTTGAAATCTGACTTTTCCTCTTGTTCACACTAAAAATTTAAGTAGATCAGACAAGCAGAGGCCAAAACTCCGCGTCGAGCTTCTTGCTTATGGGTTCAGAAAGTTCAGAAAACAGATTCAGTTTGAATTAAGAGTAATTTTAGTCGAACGTTTTAGAAAAATAGGCCAAAATGGTAAAGGTTAAGACTTTAAAGCGTAGGAAGTCCACTTGAAAAATGATCAGTGTCGGTTTTGTTACATAACCGTACCTGGGAAATCTCCAAACTTTTGATTTAATAGATTGAGTTCATGTTAGTCTAGGTCTGGAAAATCAGTTGTGGTTAAGTTTTGGGTAAGAATGATGAAGAGTTCTGCTATTATAGTAACAATACAACATTTGGTAGTGAGGTGGAAATAGTTACAGGCAAAAAACAATACAAAAACAAGACAAGTACAAATGAAATGCACTTTATGTTACTATAAGTACACACTACTTTTATAATTATGAACGTTTCTCCAGTGTGAAATAAGACCAGTGAGAAGTGGGTGACCTTTGAGTTGCTCCTCTGCCTGATACGAAATCATGTAACTGTCTCTCACTCGGCATCCACCATCAATTATTCATCCCGGTAATCTAATAACCGAATACCTGGACAAATAAAACCTGCTGTTACTGTATCACCTCCAAACATGGTTGCAGGGTGCAGTAAAACACGACTGCCAAATTACTTTCTCTTTCTCCCCTTAAGGTCACACTGTACATCTTTCATTGTCAGGCGATAAAAAAGATTGTACTTACCTTGGAAAAACACTCACAAATACATGTCGACAGCTCGCACCGATAGCTTTATAAAGTATTGAAGGTATTTATGTGTGTGCGGGCGACAGATAAAACACGGAAGTGAGGACTTTCTCTTAGGCCCATGAGATGCAAATGTGGCAAAGCGTGAAAAGCCCCTTCAGTGCTTCCTGTGTCAGCTGACTGCACAAGCGGAGAGGGACTCGATACTTTTAAAACTTTGGCGTAAAAATATAGTTTATTTTAACAGGGACCACGCGCAAGTACGTTCATCTCGTAAAAGAAGAGACGCTTTACACCGGATTTAGTTAAAGCTGGAAATCTGCGGTCCCCAGGCAGGTTAACAAACAAATAAAATACTGCAAAACATCCTGCTCCGCATTTCCACTTTTACAGTTACTGAAGTAAAAATACAAAGTCAGATATTACCGGATAAGCTGCCACATGCAAATACAGTCAGTGTTGACTCTCCAAGGACTTTCCTAACGTTACAGGAGAAGTCCCACAGGTCAGAGGAGAGTTTCAGCCTGTCTGGAGCTTGTTCTAGTCTTTAATGCCTGTGTATCTGTGCAAAGACTTTATCTAATCAGTCTTTTATACACTTTTATACCTACTTTTAGCATAGCGTAATAATAGTAATCATTGGAATAGCAGTAATCTATAAAAAGTCTCACACAAAATGGATTCTTGTGCACTTTAAGCCATGTTATAACGTTGCCTCCTCAAAAGTTTACCTGAAGTTGTGTTTGTTTCATTAATACATCTTTTATTAATAAGTTGTCTGCATCTCCCAAACTCCAGATGCGCTATTCCACCTGCTGATGTCATGTAATGGTAGTTTTCAAATGAACAGCTACTCTTTACCTTTTGTTCAGAAGGATTTTTCCAAATGAGGTGTATGGTTTATAAAAACACAGTGGAGCACTTCCTGTATTACCACGTGACATCACTAGGGGGCGTGTGTTTTCGGTTTGAGAGAAGCGCGCAGGTTAAATATGCAAGGTTCGCGTGAGTAAAACCAAACGCTCCATGAATATTTGTAATGAGGAAGCAACACTATGACATCAAAGGACCTTGTTTACTTATATCACAAAAAATCCCCACTTTTTTAGTATGACTCAAAGTTATGTAGTAGTAGTAATAGTAGTACTAGCAATACCTGTAGAGTAGAATTATCTATCAGTGGTTAAATTGCTGTAAATGTTTTGCCACAGACTATATTTAATGGTGCGCTAGGCAACTTTTTGTTTTTTTTTTTGGGGGGGGGTCTGTCACCTGCTTGTTTCCATGGATATGTCCCTGCTTTTACTTGGAATATTCCACAGTATGACATTTAATAAGTCTGATTTACATTTATTTAATTACAGGTGGTTTTATAGCTCAAAAAAACCTACAAAAACACACATTCTGACTGTGAGCGGGGTCGCCTCTCCACAGATCTGACCTATAAGTCGGCCTGATCTGGTTTCCATAGAGATAGAAAGGTTTAATGCCATAATATGAAGCAGTAACAGCTCCACTGGAAAAAAAAAATAAAAAATTGGCGAACACTCCACCTGAAAAGTTACACAATGCATCTTTAAGTCCCTTCTATCTGTGAGTAGCGAGTGTAGTTTAGTTTCACTTTCACATTCCTTTACAGTGTAATGGCACACGTGTAAAGGCCCGGGCTTTTCCAGAGTCTGCAATTACACCCCCTTAAAGAAAATGATGTTGCCATTAGAAGTGGGAGTGTGTTTGGCAGGCGCGGAGATGGCAGATTTAGGGCGAGTTATTGATTGGAAAAGTGGGGTCTGTCACAGCACATTAGTTCTCAGGGGAGTAATCCACAGCAGGTTGCAGTGAGAAGCATCTGCTGCAGGAGAGAAGTAATTAAAAACAGGATGTTGAGGCAGTTGCCATATAAACAGGAAATAAGATGGTGGTAATAGACACTTCACGCTGATGCCGG
>JACN01091753.1:0-11594 GCA_000787155.1 Scartelaos histophorus
AAAAATACAAATAAAAATAATAATAATTTCAGATTGTTGTGTTATTCTCAAAACTATAGCTAACCACATCTAAATAGGTCAAACTAAGCTATGTACAAGTATTTTATTGTACTGTTAAATCTGATACTTTTTGATATTCTTTGTGTATTCTAAAATAATTACTATATAATACTGGGTAAAATAGCGAGTATAAGTAAATGGAAAATATCTAAATTAGATTCATAAACCATTGCGTTCGCTTATTATTTAAATCTGAAATAGTGTTGACTTGTATGAAAAGAGGGACGAAGGTCAGGACTCAAAAACCAGGCCATGACGTCAAAGGAGGCTCCCCGGTCACAGTGTTTTTTGTTTTAGATTTAGAAAAGAAGACATTAAAAGCTGCACGTGGATCTGGCAACACGTGCAGCTGTCCTTTCTGTGCATGTAAACGACAGGAAGCTGGAACTAACCTGAATATTGCAGATGCATAATGGGTGCACAGTTCATTTCATTTTGAATCATCGGGTTCATTTGGATTTTTCTGGAGCAAGGGCAAAGTCACAATGCTACAATTTGTCTTAATAAATTGTGATTTGTCTATTCTGGTCAAATAACACACCTCTTTTCACTCAAGATGTTGGATTCTCTTCCTTGTTCAGTCTTAAATTGAAAATAAAATATTCAGTTTTTGCATTTACATAATTCAAACAGCCCTGTATTCTTTCAAAACAAGAGCATAAAATAAATTGTTAAAAGTCCTACATGCAAATGTGACTCTTAGGAGCTTTAAAACATGTCAGAATACTTTGAATTAATGAAAAAAAAAAAAAAAAAAATGAAGTTGTGTTTTGTTTCATGTTTGAGCAACTCTTTTATTATTAAGCTCTGTTCATTCCAAGTTAGCAGCTACTTTTTACCTTTAGTTCAGCAGAGATTGGCAATTAAGAGGCTGAAATTATCCAAATGATTCAAGTGAAAGTGTATGGAGTTTAAAAACACAGTGGAGCACTTCCTGTATCACAACATGACACTACAGGAACAATTTGAGAGACGAACTCAGGCTAAATATGCAGAGTTTGTGTGTTTAACATGTGAATGAAACAAAAAAAACAACTCCAGGTAGGTTTTTGATGAGGAAACATTATAAAAGCTCAGAAAATAGCTCAATATGGCCCCTTTAAAATAAACAGGTCTAAAAAACTCAAATTTGTCTTTCCATACCTCTTATTTTACATAACTGATGTCTTCTGTATGTATCTAAAATCTAGAAAAGTATAAACATAAAGATAAAAAAACAATAAATCAAATGGTGAGTACAAACTTTTGACGGGTAGTGCACTCTAAGAAATGAAACACTGGGGATGTTCAAATTACAACAAACATCTGGTTTGTTTTTATGTAGAAATGTTCTTTCCTATATTTAAGTATGAATGTTTTGTTTTATTTAAGTAATAACATAAAGTTTTAAACGATATAACACTATCATGTACATACAATTAACAATGTTGCTTTATTATAATGCAAAAACTTCACGCACAGCACGTAAAATTCTTGCACATGCGCAGTTCCGCACTTCAACGTCACGTGCAGAGACTTGGCGCTTGAGCTGTTCAGATTTCTGGTGTGTTTTTGTGGACAATCCACGACTAATCTTTGCTGTGACTTGACAAAATGTTGTCTGATAATTGACATTTAAGTAATAATTTTGCCCAGCTCAGAGCAGTACTAGTTATTTTACAATTGGCTTGTTTTGGTCACTTTGCGTGGCGGCGCGGTGGCTGAGTGGCAACACAACAAGAAGATTGTGGGTTCGATCCCCGGGTCGCCCGGGCCTTTCTGTGTGGAGTTTGCATGTTTCCTCCCCGTGTCTGGATGGGTTTCCTCCGGGTACTCCCCATCACCCAGAAAAATGCAACACCCTATGAACAGGTACTCCCCCACCCAGAAAAATGCAACACCCTATGAACAGGGCCCATTGACCCACAGTCCCTCCCTCCTGTGGGCTCACCACCTGCAGAGGGGTATTACTCTTAATTAATGGTTAATTAACAATTTCACTTTGATTCTAATTAATGGTGTTTCCTTGAATTCAATAATAAGATAATTTTGCATTTAACTTACCTTATAAGTCTATATGAAAACAACAGCCTTTTGTGGAATCGGTTGCCTTAACATTTTTAATTAAAACCAACATCTCATTTCTTAGAGTGTGTATTTTCTAGCTTAAAAAATCAGGACTTGACTGCAAAAACACCCAAAAAATCCATGATTTAATATAATAAATCATAAATAATGCACTTCTGTGACGTAGAACAATGACGCTCACCCATGAATCCATTCGCACAGCAGTCCCCACCTTTAAAATACTGTATACTGGAAAAAACAAGAAGAATTCACCATATCTTTCGAATATGGGAATAACATGGGCAGATATCTCCAGCCGCAGAGACCTAATGCATAACAAATTTTGCTGCTGTAGGCAAAGTCCGGCTCAGGTGAAGCTTTGCTCAAATACCCTGACTGTGTGAAACCTCCATAAATACTTGGATTGCATATAAAGAGTGTGAAAAAATATACAGCCTTTTACTTATGAATTTATAGATTTATTTGTATATTTTTGGCATTGATATCCTGGACTTTTGAATGGGAATTGTATTGTGTTGTCCAGGTCTTTTTAGTGTCTTTTAGCAACAGTAAAAAGCGTAATATTGAACTAACTAAACTATATTTGTATTGTATATAACTCAGTGTATACTAATGGTCCAAGTGTTCCCAAATTGCTTTAACCAGATTGTATAGGAACAGACTTTATTGATCCACAAGGGAAATTACTTGAACACTGAAGCTTATTACACACAATATAATTTGCCTGGAACAGAATATCCACCTGATACTTTCCAAAGATATGAGTCTAGTCACTGCTGAATCCCTCACCCACCATCACTCTGTATCAAAACAAAAACAAGGAAAAATAAAGGAAAAAAAATATGGCAGCAACTGGAAAACACTGCAGATTTTTGATGAGTGAAGCACTAAACTCTGTTAATCTGAGACTTGATTTTATTTGTAAGTTACTGGTGACCAATGAGCTTCTTTCCACACGCATCACGCAAACAGGAAATCATAAATATTCATGATAATTACAGTGTCAAATAGCAAAAGACTTAGACTGTTAACTAACATTTGTAAGTAATAAATGTAATTGTAAATGTATATAATAAATTTAAAGGTCTTATATTACACGTATTGCCATGATATAATGTTACTCATCAAAAGCATACCTGGAGTTGTGTTTTGTTTCTTTCACACTTGATTATTAGTCTGTCTACATATCTAAAGATCAAAATGTTCTGTTACACTTTGTGATGTCATGTAGTGGTTGTTTTCAAGTTCTACCTTTTAGCTTCAGTTCAAGAGAGATCGAAAATTCCAGGGCTTAAACGATCCAAATGATTCTAGAGACGATGTGTGGAGTTTAAAAACACAGTGGAGCCTGTATCACCACGTGACATCACAAGGTGGAACAGAGTGTTTTCTGTTACATGCAGGATTTGTGTGTTAAACGTAAATGAAACAAAACACAACTCCCGGGGTTCGAATTATCATTTTGACCCTGGCCTAAATAAAAGCAGACGCACACTCTCCTGGACCAGGTTCAGGAGATGTGTTTGTGCACGACAACTTTCGCACACACACATACACGGCAGACAGAGAGATATTGGATACACATGTATATATATTTTTATTGATTTGCTATTGAAATGATTGTTTTTACATTTGTATAGCTCACATTTAATTTCAACTTAACGATGGATTGTTGCAGTTTATTGCATAATACTATATATATATATAATGCATATAATATTCCATATTAATGTAGATTGTTGCGCATAGTGGTGAAGTGCAGTGGATTTAACACGTTCAGCAGAAAGTTACAGGCGCGCGTTGATTAGAAATGGGTTTTATTTATGATCAAATATGACGTATCTAAGAGACCCTCCAGATAACTGATTTTGCTGCTTTTATGGGAGTCATCGCTCACACTATGGGAGCTCAGTTTAATTCAAACACTGACAACTCCAGGTACGTTTGTGATGAGGAAACATTATAACACAGGCGTTTTTAATACACAGTGGTAAAATAAGAGTTTGATTCTCCCTACTTCATTTAAAAATTACTGATTTGACTATATTTGTGACTGTAAATGTAAAATAATCACCTTTATGTATCTGCTGACTATTCTTGGAACATTATGTAGTTAATTTATCAAACACCTAAATATAGTAGTAATTCCTCACCTAAACACCTGATAGTGTCAACAGGTCACGGTAGCTTATGAAACAGCAGCGATTTAGATCTTTCACATCTTTTCCACGTTGTATCTGCTGCAGAGGAGGCTTCACGCATTTGTTTGGACTCAAATACGGAGAGAGAGATCCTGGTTTTGTGGGTCACGTCTGTCAGGTAGATGCAGCGTCTGCTCGCCGCCATCTGCCCACAGTCTCAACCAAGTCACAATATGTTTAGTGAAGCGCTGCAGTCCGGGCTTTCCAACGCTCTCATTTATCATAGGAGACAAACAGCTGTACTGCTTCAATTACACTGACACCCGAATGTGATCTGTAACCTACGTAATGAGAAAAGGCCAGTAAATAATGAAGCCGTGTTGAAGGTGAGAGCAATTTGACACATCAGAGCTAATTATTCCACCATTGCATACGTTTGTTATTGCAGAAATGATGCTATGATGACGAACCAGGAAACCAGGGCAGTACAGACGGTTTAGGGTCTGTGCTTGTGGAGTTTGTGTGTTCTGCCTGTGTCTGGGTTAGTTTCCTGCTCACTCAACCCAAAACATGTACAACTGATACTTTACTTCACTAATACTACAGTAACATCTGGGTGGGGGTGTCCTACACAGTGGTGGAAAGTAAAAAGTGAAAGTAGTAATGTACTGTACTTAAGTATTTACATTTTAAAGTGGATATTTTTACTTTTATGTCAGTGCATTTGAGAGCAGGTATCTGTACTTTCTAATCTAGTACATTTTTAGCTGGATTGAAAGTTTTGTTTTGTTATATTTTTATTATTTTTTGGGACCTACAGTAAAGGTTTTAAGGTTTATTCCTATTATTTTTAAATTTGGAGTATACACAAATATACAAATAAAAAACAAATCTCTAACTAATTAACTTTTACTCTACAGATACTACTACTAATACTTTTACTTATGTATGTTTGATATGATATTTTTACTTTTACTTGTGCATTTTTTTTTTTTTTTGCTCCACTATCTGTACATTTACTTAAGTAACACAATTGCATTCTTCTTCCACCTATTAGTAATATTAGTAATCACGGCCAATAATTTAAGTCCAGTTGTGAGAGTGCTTTGGAGAGACATTTAAAGCTTGATTCTGTGATTTCTAGTGCTGGATATGGGCTAGTTTGCAGTTTTAAACCTTTCCAGTGTGTTGAGATTCAAACCCTTATATTTTTCAATCAAATTATCAATGCATTTTGTGATTAGCTCAGTATGGACATAGACCCAAAGTTGCTGAATGTGTATATCACTTCTTCATCTCCTTTGGGACACTTATTTTATAAACACTCATTACACCTCAGTCATTTGTATCTCTCCAGGATAAATTCAAATAACTATTGGTATGTTCATACGAAAGCACAAAGCTCAACAATGGACACATTATAGTGCACTAACCTTGAATCATATAGTATCATTGCACACATATTTCCTCCAAAATGAAAAAAAATAGAAATACAGCAGTGGGACCAATGAGTTGTTAATGCACTTTAACTCATAAGAAAACAGATGTTTCTTCAGAGGATTCTCCTGCCACTATCAGATGGACAGATCCTTGGATGTGACTCCTCGTCTCTTTCCACTGTAGTGTTTCTGCAGGCTTCTCTTTCCAGTTCATCACCACTATTTCTAGGAATCCTATTGGGCCTTCGTCTGGCATCATTGCTTCTTTCTGAGATATTATGCAAATAGTGTCAAACTGAAATAGATCTTCTTTTACATCCATAGAGATTTTAAATCGCCTGGCTTGAACAAAGGAAGCTCTTTCCAGAGATGTTTTTCCTTCTTTCTGAGATATTATGCTCATAGTGTCAAATTGAAATAGTTCCCATAGAGATTTTAAATTTGATTTATTGACTGAATAGATTTTTTGCACATTCAGTGTTCTGAATACTTGAAATACATTCACTCTGAACGTCATCATTGATATTTTGCAGTGACATCGCACCGGGGAGTTCAACATGTATTTGTATGGTAGAATGTTCAGCGTGTGACACAATGCACACATTAGCAAGTTTTAAGATTGACTGAAAACTGAAAAACAGTCGGTTGATGATAGTTTGTGTCAGTTAAGTCACTTTTACAGTCAGATTGTGATAAAGTAAAACACATATTAAAATCTAATAAAGCCTCAGACAGATCAGTGCCTGCAGTTAGCGTCACACCCATAGGAAAGGTTGATGACGTCAGCTGCAAAGTATCAATAATACAGTATTCTGAACATGTATTCTAAGTACATGTATATAGTTACTTCCAAACACTGAGCATAGAGCAAATTGTATTAAATTATTGATTTTTTTTATCTCTCTTCACTTTGAAAACTTCTTTATTTGTGCTATAGAAATAAAGTGGATTAGAAATTTCCCCATGGCTATCACTTTTTGCGAGACAACAAACTCCACTGATTAAACCCGATCATATCAGTCTAATGATGCACAAAATATTAGCTGAAAATATAAATTTATATCAGATTCTACATTACCGTGCTTTTTATTACTGTGGGACGTCATAAAATGCTCAAAACTTGTCCTAAAAAAAAGGATAAATTAAGAAAATCACTATACATTTGTGTGATATTTCTTCTTGAGTGCGTTTCCTTATGTCCAATCAACCAACCCTTGTACTTTGACCTAAAATATATGAATAATATTGACCCTAAAATCCCTTTAATTGCTCTGGCTCTCTGCATAAGCCTCTCATCTCATTTGAGTTCCTGGATAAACAAGGATGAACAATGGCCAATCAAAGCCAAAAGAGGTCACACTGTCCTAGCCTATTCACAACATCTTATTAATGTTTGGGGAAATAGTTTTCAACAACAATTCTGATGAAAATGAGCACGAAAAATCATAATATTCAAACGAAAGGCAGAGTTTGGTCATTAGGACATGTGTAATAGGACTTTCAGCTTCATTTCTGAAATATTATCTGCAGAATCAATGCCAAAATAATTATCTTTTGGCGATTTTTAATTACTGTTTTTGCGAGACAACAAACTCCACTGATTAAACCCGATCATATCAGTCTAATGATGCACAAAATATTAGCTGAAAATTTAAATTATAGTTTGTAAATTACATGAATAGAAAGTAGTAATTTAAGTTGCAGATTGCTCCCCGTTATTTGTATGCAACGCCACGCACGGGGATGCAGTCATGATTCAGCCCCTCTCAGCAGGCCTCTGCAAATGTATGCAAGGGGAATTATAAACAGGATCGCTGCTAATAAAAATAAAACAGTAGAATCATTTTGGAAGGCTTTGCTTCTTATACAATCACCTCCCAGGACACATTACACTCTCTCTCCCTCCATCGCCCAACCATCATTTTATTATATCACGCAAAATGGACTCCTGTGAGAGATACGTCATGTTATAATGTTGTTCTCAATCAAAAACATACCTGGAGTTGCGTTTTCATTTCTACATGTTTGCCTAACCCTTTATTCTGCCTACATCTTCAAAGTTCAAAATGCTCTGCTGCACCTTGTGATGTCACGAAGCAGCTGTGTTCAAGTTAACCGCTACTTTTTACCGTTAGTTCAGTAGAAATTGGCAATTCCAGGGCTGAAATCACAGAAATTATTAAAGTGAAGGTGCATGGAGTTTAAACACACACAGTGTATTACCGCATGACATCACAAGGTTGAATAGAGTGTTTTCCATTTGAGAGAAAAACTCAGCCTAAATATGCAGGACTTGTGTGTTAAACCTCCGTCAGTGAAACAAAACACAACTCCAGGTTTGGTTTTGAGGAGGTAACGACATTATAACATGTCTCACAGGTCACAAGAGTCTTATGTGATATAGGACCTTAAATAAACCATTTCTATCCATCTACATCTGTCTATTTATCTGTCTATTTATACTGTAAAATACACATGCACAAGTAATAGTTTGTGCATGTGCAGTGTGCAACATTGTGCTAAAGTAACATAAAGAACATAGTGTACATTAAATTGAAAAACTCTTTCTGAATACACTGCAATGTATTATCTTCTTTCTAGTTTTGAGACTTAATACTAGTCCAGAGGTAGTTTATTTTAAGATAACTTATCAAGTAAAAATATCTTGCTGCATGGACACATAATTTCACTACTTTTAAATCATTTTTATATCTTCACCTATGTATGTACCAAAAACCCTCTAAGCTCCTTTGCAGCAGCAGAACATTGGCCTCCTCAACCTCTCCATCTCCTCTTCTTCAAAAAAACTTGTCTAGGCCCCAGTCATTCAGTTAAGCTTATGATAATCCTTTATTGTCTCCCGTGGGAGAAATTTATCTTGGGACATGGGATCACAGCTTTAACACAAAGACAGGACAACACAGCAACATGAGCAGCGCACAAACATCCACCAACATGAATAAATAAGACCAAATATGAGCACGAGCAATTCACCAAGAGGACCTTTAAGTCACTCTTTACAGATAAGCATTTAAAAATCTTGTATTCTATTAATAATTGCACTCCCCCTAAGCATATGTGTAGTTTTATTGCACATTCCCTAAGCCTGAGTAGTTTTATTGCACATTCCATAAGGCTATGAGTAGTTTTATTGCACATTCCATAAGGCTATATGTAGTTTTATTGTACATTCCCTAAGCCTATGCATAGTTTTATTGCACATTCCCTAAGCCTATGAGTAGTTTTATTGCACATTCCTTAAGCCTATGTGTAGTTTTATTGCACATTCCCTAAGCCTATGAATAGTTTTATTGCACATTCCTTAAGCCTATGTGCAGTTTTGATTGCACATTCCCTAACCCTATGCATAGTTTTATTGCACATTCCGTAATCCTATGTGTAGTTTTATTGCACATTCCCTAAGCTTGTGAGTAGTTTTGATTGCACATTCCCTAAGCCTATGTGCAGTTTTTATTGCACATTCCCTAATTCTATGTGTAGTTTTGATAGCACATTCCCTAAGCCTATGCATAGTTTTATTGCACATTCCGTAATCCTATGTGTAGTTTTATTGCACATTCCTAAAGCCTATGTGTAGTTTTGATTGCACATTCCCTAAGCCTATGCGTAGTTTTGATTGCACATTCCCTAAGCCTATGCGTAGTTTTGATTGCACATTCCCTAAGCCTATGCGCAGTTTTGATTGCACATTCCCTAAGCCAATGTGCAGTTTTGATTGCACATTCCTAAAGCCTATAAGTAGTTTTATTGCACATTCCCTTAGCCTATTGTGTAGTTTTATTGCACATTCCCTAAGCTTATATGTATTTTTATTGCACATCCCTAAGCTTATGTGCAGTTTTATTGCACATTCCCTAAACCTATGTATAGTTTATAAAAATCACTTAAGAACCACACAGCTCATTACACCTCACTCATTTGTGTCTCTCCAGGCTAAAATATATTTTTCATCAAACAGAAAATATGAATAATTAAATCATTAGTAGAAAATTGGTTTAAAAGTACAAGTGTTTGGTAGTAGAATAGACCATTTGAATTTGAAAGGAACAGTCAAGTATTAGTAGAGACTCAACGTGATCACTGTTAGTCCAAAGAGAATGAAATGAATAACTCCAACAGTGGTTTGCAAACTGCCTGCAGGTTTAGTAAAAGTTAAGACCTGGTTTAGTTCTGGGTTAGTTCTGTTTTAAATTTCTCTAATACCTGGTTTAGTACAAGTTTAGCCCTTGGTTGATTTTCTGGTTATATCCTGGTGTAGGGTTGCTCTGCTCCTGCTTTTTCAGTTTCGATACCCAGGCCCCTACACAGAAATCTGGGGGCCAAGGGCAAGAAGCCTCACATGACCCCCCCTCTAATACAAATGAATAAGAAGAGGGTTCAATTCTGGGGCCTTAAAACCCTGGGACCTGGAATAACAGACTCCTTTGTTTCTACTTTCCTGCCAATACCAATTCCGATGCTATAGCTTTAAGTATTTTCAGATACTCGAGACTGAAAACACAATGTATTGCCTTTAAACTAAAATAGAATAAGACAAAAACTGATCCAAATGCTGTAAATAAACTTTCTGGGTGACTGTGATGTGTAAATTGTCAAATAATATAAATGTATATGTCCAACCAGGATATCGACTGAACCGATATTTGTAAGCCGATGTCAATCAAGCAGAATTTTCAGCATCGATATTCAAGACCAGTCATCAGATCATAGCACTAATTAGTTCTTGGTTCATTTTTCCGGTTATTTTTCCGGTCTCTGGTCATCAAAAACTTTGTCCATTTGACAGAATTTTCTTTTTCTTTTGTTGTGGCTCCTACCAGAACAAAAGGGAGATTACACAGACATTTTAATCATTTTATCTGTTTTTTTAAAGGTTACTATTCGAATACAAATTACTCTGCATTCCAATTTCCGCTTAATTAAAACAAAAACAAAAAGATTCTGTGCGGAAATCCAGTTTAGCAGTTTAGTTGAATTAGTTTTGTATATAAATAGTTTGGTCCTGTGATTGTATTTGAAATTGTCCCATTTGACACTATTTGAACTGGTTTAAGAGGGCTGCACGAGGAAGGGCATCTGGTTTAAATGAGCTCACTCGAAAGGTGAAACTTTGCTACGATACGGCAGTCAAGAAAAGTAAAAAATTAGCGAAGTTGAAAAAGTCGTAGCGGTTGCGTAACAGTGCACAAACTTAAAATGAGTAATAATCATATAGCAGGGCAAAAGCAGAACCTGAGTCCCTTTGGGCACAATGTACAGAAACAAGCACAAGTGGGACAGAGCTGTATCTAGGACAGCGTGAGCGACTTTTAAAAGTGCCATCATTAGCATGCAGGTTGACTAACGGCGCAGGTTTAGCGAGCGATTTTAGGTTTGTGTTTTTCTAAAAGGATGTCATGGCATTTCTTCATCGCCTCCTCCTCCTCCTCTTCCTCTGTACACAGCCAGTCAAAGGTTCAGTTTTGCCACAGCACTTGTCGATGCCTTTACTGTACACCTGTGACACTTTGATAATGTTATCTTTGTATTGCCACTCGGAGCTCTTTTCTGCGGCCGCTGCTGTGTGAATGGTTTTCCCCGTCATCCTGCTGTCACATCTCCCACAGTGTTTGTTCAGTCACATGTTTCTGCAGCGCTCAGGCTCATCTCTGCTCTGTTTCAGTCCCGGAGATCGAGTGCAGGTCACGGACGACTCCAACGAAGAATGGTGGAAGGTGAGTGTAAAATAAATCCATTTCATTTCAACAATAGTGTACTGGATTTATATATATATTTATACAGTGTTTTTAAGGGACACTGTGTGATTGTAAGAAACAGTTGTGCTCACAGCTGTACCTGGGGTAACCTTGACAACAAGATGGATTCT